>JZKD02S0285999.1:240287-268056 GCA_000966675.3 Picea glauca | reverse complement strand
GTTGAGGGGTCTAAGTGGTGCAGTATTTAGAGCATGCATGACATCATTCTTGAGAAGGAAACTGACTTTCCCCACATCCAAAACCTTACAATGAAAAATTTAGTTCCAATGTGCGACTGTTAGTATAGACAGAGGTGCATGTGGCGCCTACATGCAGACCGTATTAAGAACCAAAGCGCATGCGCGTGTCTGTGGGGTGGAATACCCGCCCGCTTGTGATAAGTTACTGAAAAAGAAACTCCGGATGGATTTCTCTCGATTCTCCTGTGAATCGATTGGTTCGCAGGTCGGGGGAGGCCGGTTTGTGTCCCTGCAAGTTAATAAAACTAAAAGGAAAGAAAAATAAACCCAAATGAGGGAGGATTTGATACCTAACTCCCTAGTGGAGTCGCCAGTCTGTTCGCGTTCAAATGGTCACCAGGTGAGCAAATGGAGAGCGCTTGCATACCCTGTTGGGTCTAGTAGGGTAGAACAGCTGTGGAGCAAAGGGTTAAAGGAAACAAAATGAACTACAATCTAACATCAACTAAAAAAAAATAGAACTGAGAAACGAAACAATCAAACATCAAATACAAAACACAGGGTTCACCAATGGTTTCAGGCTGGTGTATTAATGAAACCAGAGCACACTGAAGAAGAGACCAGAGGTTCCTTCTCCCCCCAGTGGAAGGCTCTTCAGGGCCCTCAACACAGATTGCTTTCCTTACAAGTGAGATGAACTACGCACAGCAGTGAAAGAACTCTGGGTGATGCAGCTGATGGGTTGTTGTCAAAGGATGAGCCCTTAACCATCTGAACAACATAACAGTGCTTAGAATTCCCTGCCAAAATAGTGTACCCTCATGGCCTTTTATAGCAACTTCACGGGCGGTCACGTAACCTTCTCCAAGTGTGAACAGGGACCCTTTTAGTGCTTATTTAGGTCATTAACCCATCGATTTTCCAGATCCGGCTCTGATTTGAGAGTCAAATCATCTTGGGAGCCAGTCCGTAGGCGGTTGGGAGGCCGACCTATTCAATTAATGCACCGTATTAGTAGATGCGCGGGTTTTTGTGTTGAAAGCCGTGCGTCGAGCGCGCATGCACACGTGCATCAAACTACTGTAAAGCGCCCTTCAATTTTTGGTTAGTTTGTATAGTTTTTGGCCCTTCTAGAGTGCTGTGAAATTAATTTAGTGCCATGAATGACTTCATTTCTGTTTTGATGATGTGGAGTTCTTGTCGCCATGTGCAGACAAAATTTCAGTGATAACAGATGTGATATTCTTATCGAACTGTTTCACAAAATAGCAATTAAAATCACATCCTTGATAGTTGTAAATACATTATAACATGTATGATTTTAACAACAATGGTGTTCATGATGTGAACTCTCTGTGTATTGAGTTAATTATGAATGAATGAGTTATTGTGTTTAGACAAGCTAAGAAAAGTGAATTTCATCTTGATTGTTGCCTAGAATTCACATATCAAAATTTGAAAATTTATTATCTAAACAATCAACTGACCCAATGAGTATTCATGTACGCTGCCCCTTCCATTTAGTAGCTCGATTTGAGCATTAACTCTTTATCATCCTTGAATTTTCGTTGTGGTTGCATGATGTTGGTATAATCACTCTCTATTATATTATAACCAGTAATGGAGTATGACGCCCATCTTACTTATTCAAGATGACTAGTTTTTTTTTAAAAGGCCATATTATTGGTTTTCTTGTGCACTTCATTTTCCATGTGCACTCTCCTCTTCTTGTCTTGTGGGCCTAGCATTGGGACCGTGGCTCTTAGCTTAACACCTTGCATTTGATAATTTTTTATTATTGGTATGTTGATTTGAGTGTTCCTAGCTAATGAACAACCCATAAATTTGTTTGATGTTTAGTTATTTTATTTTCTCTACTTCAGAAGTTGATTACTCCCTTAAATCTTATTAAGAATTGAACCTACCTGCACATTGTTGCATCAAATGAGAAACTCAGTATTGAATTGTTGTCCATCCGTTAAACTTTTCATTTTTGTTTCTTGTAGTTTTTAATTCGTAATTTTCAGAAAATTAGTTATGTGTCGAGGGATGAAACAAGGGTCCGATTAGGGGTTAGATTAGGTGTCATATACATGACCGGATTGAGTGTCGCATTAGACTGTGCACTAATTCAATAACTATATTGAGGAGTACAACTCTGTTTCGTGACTGTGTTCCTTAGTGACTTGTGTTTGAGTGGGGTTGGGCAAACTCTATTGAATTTATTGACACTTACAAACCCTTATTCGCGTTCTAAATTTCATAGTTATATTTATGTTGCAATGATTCTGTACATATATGAATATAATTTCTGATTCAAAAGAAATCTAGATTCATTTCTCATTTCAGTTTGAGCACTCTGAACCTTTAATTTTGTTCTGTTGGTAGGGATATTCTTGTGTTGATTTTATTAAGTGGAATCAATTCGTAGTGCAAGCTTGAACTCGCAGCTTGATATATCTTTAAATCATTCTTACTGATATCGGATTGTCTTGGTTAGTTCCTTTGTTTCAATCCTAAATTTTCTTTCCTGGGTTCTTGTTTTTATCCTTGGTCATCTTGAACAATCTCCTCTTGTGCCTTGAAGCTCTTCCTTTATTAGCTTGCAAATACGGACACTTTCAAATCCTATACTCACTTCCTATGGAGTTTAATTTAATTTATCTGAATTTAGTGTTGGATTGAGGGTCAAATTAAGGTCTGGATTGAGGGATGGATTAAGGTTTGGATTGAGGGTCGGACTGAGGTCTAGATTGAATGTCGAATTGTTGTGCACACTAGTTCAGGGGTTGGAATAAATTTTGAAACTTCTTCTTTTGTTTCTTTACTCGGATATGTAATTTGGCATCTAATTATCTATTAATTGTTAAACATAAGATTGGTCTTCTCTTAACTTCTTTAATGAATTTTGAGATAGCAATTGCATTATTCTTTATAGCTGAATAAGAAGTGGTCTTCCTTTAGTTCCTTTAAAATGGATTTATAATCATCTTGTGTTCTTTAGTTTATTGTTAAATAAAACTTGATCTTCTTTAATTATCCTTATACACGGATAATCAAGATAGCATGTAAACTATCTTATCTAATTCTTAATTATGGGTTGAACTTATTATAGTTTCTTTGCAATGGGAATGTAAGGTAACATTGGAATCCATCCATATTGCTTGTTATGATTGATCCTCTTAGTTCTTTTAATTGGATGTGTAAGCCATCAACTTCTTATTAATTTCTTTATGTTGATTTTTATTTGCTTTATAAAAATTAATACATAATGAAGAGTAGCATTTTATTTTAATGTATTTCTTAAGAAGATTGATCTTCTTGTGGTTCTTATAATTGAAATTGTAGTTTTAGGCTTCAAATTTCTTATCCTTAGATGGTAATCCTTAATAGGAAGGTGCATAATTGAGCTACATCAGGCTAAGATTGTATTTATGCTCTTTTGCTCTATTAATCTTTAAGAAATATCCTTCTACTCACTTACACTCTTTGTTGCTAAAAATATAAGTATAGTAGAATATTGTGATGCGCCATGAACAATTGATGATTAGATGATATTGATGATCTAGTTTGGATTGTGTTTTATGTTTGGCTATGGGAATTAGACACCTCCTCATCCCTCATAACAGTCGCTAGCCCTGAGACCTTAAGTGGTCAAAATCAATTCGATGAATCCTAGGCTTGAGTGTTGCTTATGTGTCCTGGAGGTCCTAACCATGCAGGATAGGTTGGGTGGGTCATTTCCTTTTGATACATGTTGATTGGTCGATAATGATGTTGCTTTCAGATGAACTTGGTGAATTTTCTTATGTATTGATTAGTATATGATGTGTCTCTATTGATTATGTTAATGTGTTGATTTGTGTCATTAATAATTATGATAATGTGAGCTTGTGATGCAATTAATTATGTTGTGATGTTTTTAATTTCCTAATGCAATTTTCTTTTACCTATTGTACATCGCTTTTGTTGTCCTAACTACATGATCGTTACATATGTTATTAGAGTGGGTTCAACCCTGCAACATTGGACTATTACGCCTTTGACTGTGTTATAAAAATGATTAAAATCACATCATTAATAAATATTGAAATTGTCCATGTGGAAATCATGGTTAGAGGAAATCAGATGAGTAGATGTTGTGGTGTAGGGAGACGAGGTATGCTTCCTTTGAGTGTATCCACACCAGAGGAATCAAGTCCTTAGAAGGATGGGAATGCTATTGAGTTTGAGCAGGTCAATGTGGGGATTATGGTAGGGATGATGATATCCTTTCAACGGATGTTGGTGGCTTGATAAATGATCTTGATCAGATGAGGGAAGGACGTATGGACCCAATAAGGGTTCACAATGCCTTACAATAGTTATAAGTAGTGTACTCAAGTAACTCAAGAATGTCAAGTTTATGAGTTCATGGGTTCCATGGATGGCTCAGCCTCCAAGGCATGGTTGGAGAACATGGCGATGTGCTTTGCATTTCGTGACTTCACCTCCAACATGAAAGTCCGCATGGTGGTATTTCAGGTGAAGGGGAGTGCTCCTCTATGGTGGAAGACACTCCTACCTCAACTAAACATGGTTGTCGAAGACATGTCATAGGAATTGTTCGAGGAATGGTTCCAGGAGAGGTATTCGTCAGAGGAATTCTTCAAGCATCAACTTAATGAGTTAAATGCCTTACGACAGGGTGGTTGTATGGTACCAGAGTATGAGTCCAGATTCATAGAGCTACTTAGTTATTCCCCACACTTAAACACAAAGAATTTGAAGGTCAACAAGTTTTTGTTGACCTTAACTTCAACATTCACACAAAGGTACGAAACATAATGCCTCAAAAATTGCACGATGCAGTCTAGAAGGCCCTCATAGATGAGAAAGAGCTATGTGGTGTGGGTCACGCAAGGAGTCCTTCTAGACCAACCAGACATACAACACTAGGAGCGCAAAAAATTATACTTTGGGGACCAGGAGTACAAGACTAAAGATTGAATGGACATGTGGAGAGCCACATTACTAGCGAGACTATCCAATTGAAAATGCCAAAGCAGTTGGATCAACAGGACACACTACAGTCGGAGATTTAGGAAAAGCCCATAGGATTCATGCCGTGGTGAACAACCACTAGGATGAGCACCAGTCCACTATTCTTGAGACGTCAGGTACCATCGTTAACCAACATTTTAGTATTTTGATAGATCGTGGTGCTATCAAAATCTTTATTTCTAGTGCAACGCTGAAAAGAATTAAGGTAAAGGAAGTCGAGAAGGATGCGTTTAGGTATGTAGAAATGGATTCAGTTGCCAAACATAAGGTTGGAGGAAGGGTTATGGCTGTCACATTAACTTGGGAGAATTTGTAACGAAGTCCAACCTATATTTCTCGATGTTAGGATCGTATGACATCATGATTTGTATGGAATGGTTGGAATCACGTGATGCGATACTCAACTGTAAGATGAAATGGTTGAGTTTAATCGATGATGAAGGACAGAGAATATTGACCATAGGAAGAAACCAGGGAGTGTCCTTGAGGTTCTTTTCTTCCCTATAGTTGTAGAAGAGTATGCGCAAAGGATGCAAGCTATATGAAATCTTAGTGCTAAATGAAAAAGGGCGACATGAAAGGATTAGAAAACCTTCCAGTAGTACGAGAGTTTGCAGATGTGTTTCCATAAGAGTCACCAGGTTTTTCTCCCAAAATAGAGTTGGAGTTTACAATCGAATTGAAACCTGGAATTGAACCGATAGCAAGAACGCCTTATTGAATGCCAATGCTTGAGTTAAAAGAGTTGAAAATAAAATTGAAGGAGTTGTTGGTCTTGGTACTTATATGTCCAAGTGTGTCACGTTAGGGTGTGCCTATTATTTTCATAAGAAAGAAGGATGGGTCGTGGAGGCTTTGTATGGACTACCATCAATTGAACAAGGCAACGGTCAAGAACCAATATCCATTACGAAGAATAAATGATTTTTTTTATCACATGAAGGAAGCGAGGGTGTTTTCAAAGATTGAATTGAGATCGGGGTATCACCTGTTATGGATTAAAGAGGAATATATTCATAAAACCACATTCAATTCAAGGTTCAGACACTAAGATTTCATTATTTTACTATTTGGACTGACAAACGCCTTAGTGGTATTCATGAGTTTCATGAATGGGGTATTCCGTGAATAATTTGACAAGTTTGTTCAAGTATTCATTGGTGACATACTGATATATTCTCGGATGATAGAATAATATGAAAAACATTTACGCTTATTACTACAATGTTTACGAGAAAACAAATTATACAGGAAACTATCAAAATGTTCTTTCTACCAAACGAAGATTCATTACTTAGGGCATGTTATATCTGGAGAAGGCATCATTGTGGATCCAGGGAAGGAAAAGGTTATTATGGAATGTCCCACACTGACAAACATACCAGAAGTATGCATCTTTATGAGTTTAGCAAGATATTATCGATGGTTCATCGAAGGTTTTTCAAAGATAGCAAATCCAATCACGGAATTGCAGAAGAAAAACAAGAGGTTTTTATGGAGCGAGAAATGCGTTGAAGTGTTTCAAAGGCTCAAGGAGTTGTTGATGACAATGTCGATACTAAAATTCCCCAACATGGACAAGGAATTCTTGGTATGCACAGACGCATCAAAGTAAGTTTTAGGTGAAGTTTTGATGCAAGATGGTCGAGTGATCACTTACATTTCAAGGAAATTGAGAAAGCATGAGGAGAACTATGCAACACATGACTTGGAGTTATTGGACATTGTGTATGCCTTCAGGTTTTGAAGAAACTATTTGATTGGATGAAAATTCAAACTAAAGACATATCACTGTGGACTACAACACATATTTACGTAGAGTGACTTGAATGCATGATAGAGGCATTGGTTGGAATTGCTTAGCGAATACGACTTCAAGATTTCTTACGTTAAAGGTATGGTGAATAGAGTGGCAGATGCATTGAGTCGCAGACCACACATATTTTTGGTAATACCTATTAGGACGAATCTTCGAGAAAATATTATAACTTTATAGATCGATGATGACTGGTACCAAGAGGTTAAGGAAAATATTGGACATGACATTATGATGGTGCCAAGGTTTGAAGGATATTCACTGGATAATGACGAATTGACGAGGTATAATAACAATATTTATGTACCGCCTAACGAAGAATTGAGAAATTTGATCTTAAGTGAAGCTCATAGAGCAGTATACATGGTTCATCTAGGAGTCACGAAGATGAAGGTAGACCTTAAGCCTTTATTCTTCTGAAAAGGAATGAAGGAAAACATAGTTAGATACATGACAATATGTCTAGAATGTCATCAAGGGAAAGCTGAACATAGACATCCAGCAGGATTACTATAGCCACATGCTATTCCAGAATCGAAATGGGAGGTCATTTTGATGTACTTTATTGTAGGATTGTCACTAACGACAAGGAGGCATGACTTGATTTTTGTGGTAGTTGACACTATGATGAAGAGTGCACATTTTATCCCTGTGAGTATGACATATCAGGTGCCATACATAGCTAGATTTTTTATCAGCAAGATTGTGAGATTGCTTGGCGTGCCAAAAAGGATCATATCTGATAGAGGATTGTTGTTTATAGGACGTTTTTGGACCAGCTTCCAAGAGGCCTTGGGCACAAAACTAAACTTTAGTACAACGTATCACCCTGAGACAAATGGACAGACATAAAGAACAAACCAAATTTTACAACAAATGTTGCATATGTATGTAATGGACCAACATAAACGCTGGGAAAAATTCCTACCACTGGTAGAGTTTGCGTACAACAACAACTATCAAAGTACTGTTAAGATGGCACTGTTTGAGTTTCTCTATGGGACAGCGTGTTGGATGCCATTGAGTTGGGATTGAATTCATGATATGGTCCTAGTGGGACCATAATTGATCCAAGAAATGGAAGAACAAATGATAAGTTAAAGGATTAAATAAGCACACGATCGATAGAAGGGTTATGTTGATGTGCATCGCATTGACCGCAATTATGAAGTTGGTGACCGAGTTTATTTGCAGGTGAAACTACACAAGAGATCGATCAAGTTTGGAAAGGGTGCTAAAATCTGTCCTAGGTTTGTGGGACCTTTCAAAGTTGTGGAAAAGAAAGGACCTATGGCCTATCGACTAGCCTTTCCTGATTCTTTGAAGCATATGCATGATGTTTTTCATGTATGTGTTTTGAGACATTATGTTAGTGATCCTACACATGTGATTGACATGCGTTCTTTGTAGGTGTTGGATGAGGGTGCACTCACGCAAGAGCCAATCCACATTCTCAAACATTGCATTTGACAACTGGGACGTCGAAAAATAGACCAGGTCAAGGTCCAATGGGACAATTATAGTCCACACTCAACTACCTGGGAGGATGCATATGATATGCGTAAGTAGTTTCCTTACTTATTTGATAGATTATACATATAGATCTTTTCAGATGATTTTTTTATGCATTTTATATACTGTACAACTTCGGGATGATGTTTAAAACAAGAGGGGGTGTATGGAACATCCCTCTCTTGCGAGCACATGTTATTTACTTATTCTTTGAGGACACTTGGGTGCAATTGATCTGGTTATAATACATGGTTATTTGTTTCTCTTATGGATTCTTATGATGACGTTGACAAATTATGTTTTTTATGTCATTTTTTATATGTGTATTGACAGATGCTATTGACAAGTTTCCTCAAATGTTCAGTACACTTGACAGATTGTGGATGCCAAGGGCATCAATGGACCTCCTGTTGGAAGCCCTACATATTTTCACCTTTTAAAGAATCAAATAATAAATTATGTAGCTTCCTACCTGGGGTCATATGGTTATTCCTTTTCATAAGCAATTTGTGAAACTGTGAATATGATGTTTCGGTTATTCCTGGTGTTTTCCTTTCTTCGTTTTCATGATTCATTCATGACTGAAATCATGAAAAAATCATGAAAACTTATGATTGTATTATCGTTTTATCTAAGGCTTATGAAAGGTAGATGTCTCTACAATTTTCTTTAATAGAGGCTTTTCTTCTTCTATTAATCTCATCTTGTTTATTGCTTTAAACTGGCTCATCGATTTTGAAGTGTTCTTTGAATTGTTGTTTGAAAAACCAAGGATCCATTGAAATTAAACAATGCTATATATCTTTGTGGCTCTTGGTAAGAAATATTCTTGTCACTACACTTTGGTTTACAAAAAGTTTCGTCTCCTAAACTTTAGAAACCAACTCCACCTGGTTGCGCAATGATAAATTTTGAATGAACCTGGCCGTGGCCTGTACCTTGTGGGAGGTGGCAGTCTGACAATGAGAGGCCCATAATTTCGAGCTAAGTCTTGGGTTTTGTATGTACTCTTGGCATTAATTTCATGAAACACTTTTCATTTTGTATTGCAGAACCTCTTTTCGTATGCGCTAGGGTATTTATGAGTTTTGGGTCTGAGATTTTGCTCTGGTCTTCTCTGTTCCAGAAACCTTTTATACTCACTGTGTTTTCTATCTGCCTCCCAAACCCTCATGGCTCTAGTTCTAAGGATTGATCCCAATTGCTTGCAAACCCTTATCCAGTGTGATGATGCAAGGGAAGACCTTAAAGGTCAAGGATGTCTTGGATTTCTTGAGAAATTTCAGTGTTTTAATTTGCAAACTACCCAAGAATTTTCCCTATCTTTTGATGGCTATCGAGCCAAGGTAGGAGACATTCAGATCGAGGTCACTGAGGATTTTTTAGGCCAGGTGACGAGTCTTCCACTGAGCAGGCATAAATGGTTCAAAAATGCCAAGGTAGAGGAGGTACCATGGAGCCTGTTCTTCACCTCTAGGAAGATCAATTGTTGTGATAAAGGTATGCCTATATCCTTGTTGAAAACTCAGTGGCATGGTTTGCTAGCAATCCTGAGATAATTCATGACATGTGAGGGTTTCTTTGGTCTTGTTTTCCTATATCACATATGTTTGTTGATGAATTTCATCGGGTTTCAGTTAAATATGCCCTATTATTTATTGAGAAGCCTGTATAAGATGACGAAAAGGTATAAGAGACAGCATTTAAATTATAGTTAGTTTCATCATGGGTTGATAAAAATGTTGTTGGTTCATCAACTAAAATTTCAAAATGATAATTGGGACGCATTCTTAGTCTGAAATGGTTTCGTTACACCCAGTACCGTAGAGGTTGATAATCCCATGATGGAAGAAATCACAGTCCCTGCCAATGATAGAGAAATTCCTCCATCTAAAGAAGCCCATGTTACGACCATCCTCAATGAGCCTATGCCTGAGTAAACAGATGCTGAGCCGATAGCCTTTGAATTGCATGGCCATGAACAACACACTTATCCTAACACCTTTGCTAAGAATGCAAATAGGCCTTCATACAAACCGTCTAAGGGTGACATGGATATAGGGTTTAAAAATAAAAGGGTAGGTAGGTTAATCTCAAGAATCCTACGAAATAAATCAAACTCTCATGTGAGCTTGATCAAAATGATCAAGGTCCATGAAAGCTCCAATTTTTAGATCGAGAGATTATTGGCCGAATAAGACCCTCCTTGCCTCAAACCAGATCTCGGCTAGGCTTATAATTTCTTAGATAATTTGCTACCCTGCCTGAAGCACAGTCAAGGATTTCCAAGTATCAAGTTCGATAAGAAACCCATAGGAAATAGTGGAGACATTCTGCCACATGGACGTGGACATTCTCAAATAGCTATCATAGATTCACAGTGTGAAGTTTGTCTGTTTTGGATCGATAAATATTATACAGACATACCTATTTTGCAATCGCAAATCAAAACCCTCACTGTCCATATCGACTCGCTAAAGGATGAAAATCATAGGCTAAAGTCCATTGTTCAAAGGCAAGGCAAGCATTTGAAAATGACTGGGAACATATTAGTAAATAATGTTGAGAGTGTTACAACAGTAGTTAATTCTGAGATCCTGTGAATCAAATTTAGCATGCAATTAAGAGGTAAAGATTTGTTTGATTGCCTTAGTTTTATTTTATACATTTTTTTAATTATGTAGATTCAATTTGATTTTTGTTGTTAAAATAGAACTAGCTACAGAATCAATTGATTTTGTAGCCAATTTATCTTCATTCGAATTTGTGGAAATTATTGGTTATAACAATATCTAAGCTTATTTATTTTCATTTTTGTTTCCAGGATATCAAGTAATTGGTGGTGATCTCATGTTATGGAATATTTCTGAGCTCATTTGGAAAATATTTTGTAAATAGAAAGAAGTTTGTTTTAGTTTTGAGAGATACAGTGTGATACAGAGTGGTTATCACCCTCTATTTTGTAATCAACAAATCATTTTGGAGATTTAATCTTATCCCACAAGATAAGATATTTAGCTTTTCTAAACTCTTTAAATACTTGTAATTTTTTGTAATCAAGAATCCTCGCCCAGGGCAGAAGATGGACTTGTGATCAACAGACTTTAATGGAACAACAATACTCATTTCGGCTTTAGCTTCTTGTGGGTGGTGTCTTCATTGAGTTTATGTTCATCTTGATATCATAATAAGTTTTTGATAGCTTTAGTCTTCATCATTTATTATGTTATTAGGATAATTCTTGTATGAATGTTTTCCATAAAATGCTTCAGATATAAATTTATTGATCATTTATTTAGCTTCAATTACAGGGTTTCTCCTTTAATTCCTATTGATAGATTAAATGCAAGGATGTTCGCCAACAGATTTTTCTTAATGCAATTTCTTGCAATTATAAGATCACAATAACTATTGATATCATTCTATCTGCTATTTGAATTTAATTGCCAACATAATCATTCTACATTTATTTAGAACAGACTTAAGGTTCAGTGCAAGTTTCCCTCCTTGGAAAGGGGGTTAGGTGTTTTCAGATTGCACAGATATTTGGATGCATATCATTAGCTCGATAACAAGTTAGCTCAATTTCATTTTTCTGCTATTTGTTTATCACTGAAATTTGAACGTAAAGTTTGGCTTTTGACTATCTATACGTTTTCATTTCATAACATTTTCTTCATTAGTTTAAGAATTATAAAAGGAAAATCAAAAAATATTTCTATGTGCTTTATTTATTTGCTTCTTTGAAAGCAATCATTTTCACATTGATTTTCATAAGTTTCGATTAAAACTTGTAGCCTATAAATAATGTATACAAATGGAAGTTATCTATATTTAGCTTAAATACACCTATTACAGTCATATTATATACATATGTACATATATGTAATATTTAGTAATTAGTTACCTATTTCTTTTATTTATTTTTGTTTCTTTTGTGATTCTTAGACTGGCCAACGGAGCCATTAAACCCGTTAGGACGAGTTATACCAAATGGCTTGGGTTACTTAGACAATTTCAAACCAGACTTGTTCTTCCAATTGACGGATGGCCATTTTCACCCGTCAACAAATGGCGCCAGAAGGAGGGCCTAAACACGATTGATGGCACGTGGAGTTCGCAAGACTCCTCCCCCACACACGCGATCCCTTATAGTAACAATAAGTCATACTTACGACAACGCTACTTGTCAAACAAAAACCACCTCAAATGAAAATCCACAGATTACCGTTGAGCCAGTAACACCAAACCCTCCAGGGTCCGACGTACAAGAAATTGTTCATCAGTCAGTTATAGGGACACATGGTGCTTTGGCTCGTATCAGACAACCAGGTTAGCCACTGAATCAACCTATAGATTTCTTTGATATTAGAGAGAAACTTGAATGCACTGGTCTGCTCCTAAACCCTACGGATCCAGATCACATCCTCACTCCTATAGCTGAAGGATCTGGTATCCCACCTTCACCACCTCCTTCATCCCCTTCCCCTTCAGGAGAAGATTCATCTGACAAAGGTAGTTATTCATCTTAGCCTTCAACACCACCTACGCCCATGGAAAATCCAAACAATCCCGCCAGACCCTAGCTCAATCAAGATGTTGTGGCCATACATGGACCCCAACACCCTTTGCCTAAACATCCAGAGAAATGACTCCCTAAATTTGATCCAGACTCTAAGCAAATCGCCGAGGATCACATAAAAAAATTCATGCTAGCCATTAGACTCCAAAGCGTAGAACATGAATATGTAGTATGTAGAATTTTTCCGTATACGTTTGAAGGAAATGCCTCTACATGGTATTTTTCCCAAGGACCCCACACCATTGTATCTTGGGACAAATTCGAGTCTTGTTTCCTCGAGAAATTCAAAGATGATAAATATCCCAAAGTCTTAGTCATGGAACTCTCCAACTTAAATATGAACCCTAAGGAAAAAATAAAAGATTTTAATCAAAGGTTCCTCAAACTAAAAAATCGAATCCCCATTGATTCAATGCCCACTGGAAATCTTATTGTTGCATATTACACCAAAGCCCTACACCAGAATATAGCAATTTGGGTAAAAAGGTCTAAGAAGGCAATGTTATTGGAAGCCTTCGAGGAGGCAAGCCAAATCGAGAAAGATATTCTAAGCCTAAAAGATAATCTTAGTAATGAGGCAGAGATTACCCCATATTCTAAGAAGAAGATAGAAATTCTTCCTAGACCTCCCCAAACGAAAACTCAATCTGAGAGTTCAGATCTGAAAAGTTTACAAAAGGTCATCCAAAAATTTTCAAATCAAGTCGTAGACTTAAGGAGATCAACTGAAGAAGCATCTTCAAGAAAAGGGACTTACAAACCCCCTTTTAGAAAACCTTTTCCCTCAAATGGGCCAAACCTAAATCCTGAAGGCCTGAACCTTGAAATCCTACAATATGCTATACATACAATCATTGAAGCACATGATAACTTAGTTCCCCCTTAGATTTCTGAAGATGTGGTTGAGCAAGAAACAATGGAAGAAGATGAATCCTCTCCCAATATCTTCGGGTATTTTTCCAACAGTATCTTTCAAGCCAATTTTGAAACTGTCCATCCTTACAATACCAGAAGCAAAATCCAGAATAAACCCTCTTCTGAAATTGGAACTAATGCACCTCATAAACAGTTTAAGCAAACTGAAACTAAACAGAATTAAGCAACCCCAAGTTTAGAATATGATTTGACTGAAGACCTAAAGAAAATTAGAGCTAATATTTATGTTTATGAACTGTTGAAATTTCATTTTCTTCTGCAAAAGATGCTTCAGAACATTGCAGAAAACAACAAAAACAACAATCCAAACAACAAGAAAATTGCAAAAATCAGCCCTAAAATACCTCAAAAGGTCCTTACTAAAACAACACCAGAACCCTCGAATAAAAGAGACCTTGCTGTAAAAAGTGTATCAAATGTAGATAAAGTAATTTCAGGGACCGCGACTAAAAACCAACAAAGTTTTGTTGTTAATACTCACAAAAATGTCCCACCTTTTTTATTGACTTTTGAAATTTTCAATAGGAATGTACATAACTGCATGGCAGATTCTGGCGCATCATCAAATGTGATGCCCTGGTCTGTCTGCCAAAAAATCAATGTTGAAGTTCAACCTTCCAGTTTGAAAATTATTCAACTCGATCAGACAAGTGTTAAGGTAATAGCTGAATTAAAAAATGTCCTTGTTAGGCTATCCTCTAATCCTAAGGTTCACCAGATTATTGATATCATTGTCCTTGACATCCCTGAAGTATATGTCTTATTTTTAAGCAGGGATTTGTTACGAATAGTTGCATGGCTACTTTGCGATAGACTGGTCCCATTTGTGGCTTCCAGAGAATGAGAAGCCTAACAAAATGAGGATCAATCTTGAGCATTACCTCAAGCTTACCATGATCGATTTAAATGATGTTAATGAACGATTTACTGCTTCCGCTAATTCACTCGAAATGCAGTGAATGTATACCTTTTTTGGTAACTTCATGGCGAAAACTTCTCTTATCACTAACCCAGAACAATAGTCGGAACTTATGACATGCACACAGTCAGCAGTTCCACCTAATGTGTCTAATACGACCAATGAAGCTCACATGTGGTCTCTCTACTTCGATGGATCCAAATCTAAAGAAGGAGTTGTTGCAAGATGTGTGCTCATTGATCCATCAAGTAACAAAACTTTGATCTCTTGCCGATTAGAATTTGAATGCACAAACAACACTGCTGAATACGAGACACTTCTACAAGGACTCAAAAAGGCACTAGATTTGAAAGTACACAATTTAATGGTATTTGGCGATTCATAAATTGTGGTCAGATAGGTAAGAAATTCCATTCATTGCCTATCACCACACCTAAAAAATTATCAAGCTAAGGTATGAAATCTAATGCGCAAATTTTCCACATTTAACATTAAATCCATTCCAAGATTAAATAATTCTGAGACTGACTTGTTGGATAATGTTACTTCCAAACTTTTTCCCATAGAAGGCCTTTGTCTGAATGCATTTTCGATTGAGTTGTTGTTCAGACCATTAGTCCGAGACAACATCACTAACTGGAGAGTGTTCGATGATGATCAATAGATAATCAGTTTCCTGCACATGGAAGACACTTTTCGAGGTACAGTTATCGATGAAGGAACCCATGACAAAGACCTGCACAATTTTACAGTAATATCATATCCAAGGTCTCCCAAATCAACATCAGATCTGGTAAATTCTATTCCAAAATCTGTGGTAATATTAGAAAAGTTTTATGATTTGCATGACAAGTTCAGAGAATTGGTAAATTGTAAAACGAATAGTTCTTCCTTGACCCATGAAAAGGTAAATCTGGGAACTAAAGATAATCCACAATGCATCAATTGGGAACAAGATGTTTGGAGCAAGAGAAATCATCCTTTATAAAACTGTTTAAAGAATTTAAGGATGTTTTTGCTTGGACATATGATGATCTAAAAATATTTGACCCTAACATTATACAACACATCATCCCCATGAAACCCCAGACTCAACCTTTTCAACAGAAGTTGAGAAAGATGCACCCCAAACTTGAACCAATAGTCAAGAAAGAACTAAACAACTATTGAATGCAAAGATAATCTTCCTAGTAAGACACACATAGTGGGTTTCTAACCTTGTCCCTGTAAGGAAGAAAAGTGGTGAAATTCGACTCCGTGTCGATTTTTGGAACTTAAACCGAGCGTTTGACAAAGACAATTACCTTGTTCCTATGATGGAACAAATTCTTTAGTAGGTATCCGATTTTGAAAGATTGTCACTACTGAATAGTTTTTCAGGGTACAACCAGGTCCTCATGTCTCCCCCAGACTAGATGAAAACCACTTTCCGTACTCCATGGGGTACCTATGCCTATAGAAAGATGCCTTTTGGGCTTATAAATGCCGGGGCCAATTTCCATAGAGTGATGGATATCACTTTTCACGGTCTAATCAATCAATATGTAGTGGTCTATCTAGATGATGTCACTGTTTTCTCCAAAAATAAGGGAGATCATTTAGCCCATTTGAGATCTATTTTACAATGATATTGTAAGTATGACATCTCTCTAAATCCTAAAAAATCTATCTTTGCAGTGGAACAAGGCAAGCTACTTGGATTCATAGTATTCAATGAAGGGATGATCATTGATCCCAAAATAACTCAAGTAATTTCAAAGCTTCCTCTCCCCTCTTCTAAAAAATCTATGCAATATTTTCTAGGTCAAATAATATTTTTTAGAAGGTTTGTCTCGAGTTTCTCGGAAATGGTGAGGCCATTGCAAAAATTAATAAAAAAGGATGTACAATACCATTGGGGACTACAAGAAAGTCAAGCTTTTGACTCAATCAAAAAATCCACAGTGAAGGCTCCATCCCTAATGAGCCCTAACTTTTCACAAGATTTTACTCTTTACACGTTCGCCTCTGATCGATCTTATGCCGCTGTGCTAACCCAAAAGAATGTTGAAAACAATGAAATTCTCATTGCCTTTATGAGCTCAGCCTTCAAGGGATTAGAGCTTAATTATCCAGTTGTTTTTTTTTTTTAAATAAAAAAGAGAGGGTAGTACCTTCTATATTAGAAAATCAAAAAAGATGGACAAAATACAGTGTCATGGCTAAAAACCGCCAAAAATACTGCCGGAATCCGGAAACCAGTATAGCTAAGGGGCCAATAGCAGTTATAATAATAAAAACATTTAGTTCAGAGCCCCTGTCCTGCCCGAAGGAAACTAGGACAGGGGCTAATGGTTCAAGAGTGCAAAAAACAACGAAGCATAAAACAAAAGCCAAGTATCAGTAAAACCTATTCATCCCTTGCACCGTCACCTTTAGTCGCCTGCCAAGCGTACCTCGCAGAAATAGCAAACTCCTGCGCACACGTGGGACACCTGAGCTGAGCTGGAGCTCCGGAAAGTGCGTCGAGGAGGATGTCTACACGCTGGCTCATGAGGAGCATCCTGAGTTCCACATCCGCCAAGTGGCTGCATAGCTCAAAGATCAATGCCAGGTGTTCATCACTGCGAAGAGAACCATGCAAACCGTCACTCGGGCCATTGCTGGGGGCAGTTCCAACATCCATTTCCTCTCCCGAATCTGCCATTACCTTACTCTTTTCCTCGCCAATCTCATTGCCCGGAGTCTTCTCAGCATGAAGAGATGGCGAGTCGTCCGTCCAGGGAACCTCTTCGACGATACAGCCTGGTACATAGTCGTAGCATATCAAAGCTCGAACATGACTCTCCATGGCTTGAGGCGCCTCCAAGCAGGGCAAGTCTCCAATGGCTGGAACCTCTTCCACTATACAAGTGGACAGCGCAACCTCGGGCGCGGCGTCCCTAACATTACTCAAATTAGAAAACGAACCTTCCCTGCTGCCTTCAGCCTTTCGCTCAGCTATGATGTCGAGCAGCTTTCGCCACTCTTCACGCGCTTTTTTACGAAGAATTGAGGATGCTAAGGAAATAGCACATTCCAACTCTTTCTTCCTGCGACGCTGTGCCCTGAGGGCGTCCCAAGCCGAGCCCTGACGGGGCCTGGCACGCTCTCGAACCATTGAAACAGAGCAAAAACCGCCAATACAGAGCCAGAACCGTGCAAGACAGGAAGTCTTATACCATAGCAGTAGTGGGTGCAAGTCCCTAACAAACCATCTTTGACAAGGAGCGAATTCATAAAAATCCGAGAGCAAAGAGCCCTGGTATAATACATAAATGACGAACTGCCGAGCGAGTGCCATAACAAATGCACTCTTTCCGGGCGCATAATCCAGCACATAACTAGACTTCATGAGAATCTGTCCTTCCAGATCCATAATCTGCTGGAGCTCGCGGGCGAAATAAATGGTTGCGTGAGGGATCCTCGGCAGCGGATGAACTCTGCGATGGCCAGCCCCCAGCGTTAATACTAATGCGTGGGAGGCTGCCATCCGCAGTTAATCCTGCGCTTAATGCATATCCATGTGTCATTGACCCCGAGTGTCGTGTCACCCCATCCGGGGCTGGGAAATCTCTGTTGGCAAGGTCTTTGCATCTCGAAGAGAGGGGGGTCTCTTCAGAAATGTTGGCCTGCCAGTGAATGAGATCGGCCTTTGAATCAATTCCTGTGTTGGCCAGATGGTCCGCAAATTTATTGGCTTCACGCCTTATGTGAGAGGGTATGAGAGTTAAGTGAGGATGAATAAACTCACCCAAGTCTTCCAGTAGCCCAAAGAGTCTCCAGCTAGGGGAAATCCGCCCAGGAGGCATACCATGAAGGATTTTCGAGACTAGTTGGATTATTACTTGAGAGTCTCCTTCAATAATCAACCAATGATGCTGGTGTTGGACCGCGATCGTGGCTCGAATTGTAGGTTAACAATTACCTAGTTTGATAGGTCCACGATGCCATGATGGTAGATTGAGACAGTCACTCACGAATATTTCTAAAGGGCACGCAAAAAGGCAGGGTCCTTATTCCTTAGAAGCCCTTAGTCTCTCACAAGTTCGCCTGAATGGAGTGTGGACTCCAGGGATTGGACAACTACCAAAACTAGCCAAAGGCTATTGGCACCCTTGAAGCACGGAGTGCATCTGGACGGGCACGTCGCGAAAGTAACACTTGAGTCAATGAATCTAGGTGGCCTAGAAAAAATTGGGATAATAGTTAAACCATGTAAAACCTTTAAGCATTGTCGGATTTAATTAATGAATTAAGGATTAAAACGATTACTTATAAATCCCCAAATGAAATTCTAATCCTATTGAAAAATTAAGCCTAATTCTAAGTTGGTAAGAAGACTAAAACTAAATTGTAAATTAAATAATGAGGGGATGAAGTAAATCAATTTAAGAATTAAGAGAAGGTGAAGTATAGTTAAAGATTTGATATAAGGAACATGTGTGCAAGCAAATATAAAAGAGGGTTTTTAAAATAAGAAATAAATAAACATGAAATAATGTATACGCATAGAAAGGAATCTAGAGTCGAGCTACCACTAGTTAACTAGGAAAATAATCTTATTTTAACTCAATGTAGATTTAGTAAGGCTTCATTCATTAAATGGGAACATGGGGAATAAAGAGACACTAGGAGTGATTTATGGAGCGCTTTTAGGAAGGGTGAGGGAAATTGACTTTAATTAAATAAAATGTGGATTTACAAGTGCAACTTGGGGGACAAGGTGACAAGTGTAAGGGGGAAATCATTCTAATTTATCTAATTAAAAAGTGAATTAATTGTGCAAGTGGGGATGTGTCATTAAGGAAACTCCTATAAAGAAAATAGAAAAGATGGGAAATGGATCACACTGGTTATGGGAAAAGTTATGCTGCAAAATTTTTGACTGGTTTTATTTGTGATAGTTGGGATACCCATCTTGAGAGAGAGTGGTGTCTCTACCTTGCGAGGCAAGCTCAAAGATAGAGTATTTTTCTGGTTTTGCATGTGTGGCCCCTTTGGGGCTCAGGGGGATAAGTGGGAAGAAGAGTACCTCTAGAATTGGCTGGGAGGTACTGGTGAAGTCTATGTGATTAGCAAGCAGGAGGAAGGAAGGATTGCAAATTACAGAATATCATCTTCGATTCTTCGTCATTGGTTATGGTATTCTTATTGATATTGCAATTGTATTAAGTTTATTTGTATATAAAACTTGAAAAACTATTGTAAGTTGTAATGGATTTATGATATAGAATTGGTAGGTTCCTTGTTAATTTTTGTGAACTCTTGGAGTGAATTATTGGTAAATTGTAATTATTGTCTAAGGTGAATTCCATTATATCTTGAAATCTGCTTGGAACTTTCTACTTGTATATGAGATTTGTCGTGTTGTTTCTACCTTCATAAGAAGGCTCTGAAGTTTTTAATTCTACCTTATCTGGTTCGCTAGTGAACGAAGTTCGTTCTGATATTGTTATCAGACTGTTTCAAGAAATATGAATTAAAATCGGAGCCTTGATAGTTGTGAATACATTACAATGTGTATGAGTTTAACATCGATGGCGTTCATGATGTGAACTCTCTGTGTATTGATTTAATTATTAATGAATGAGTTGTTGTTTTTAGATAGGTTAAGAAAATTGAATGTCATCTTGATCACTGCCTGGAATTCACATATAAAATTTAAAAATTTATTATCTAAACAATCAACTGACCCAACGAGTATTCTTGTACACTGCCCCTTCAATTTAGTAGCTCGATTTGATCATTAACTCTTTCTCGTCCTTGAATTTTCTCTATGGTTGCATGATATTGGTATAATCGCTCTCAGTTATATTATAAACAGTAATGGAGTATGACAGCCATCTTACTTATTCAAGATGACCAGTTTGATTCTTGTTTTTCTTGTGCACTTCATTTTCCGTGTGCACTCTCCTCTTCTTGGATTGTGGGACTGGTTTTGGACTGTGGCTCTTCCATTAACAGCTTGTGTTTGAGAATTTTTTATGACTTGTATGTCAATTTGGGTGCTCTCAGCAAATGAACAACCCATAAATTTGTTTGTTGTTTATTTATTTTATTTCCTCTACTTCAAAAGTTGATTACTCCCTTAAAGTTTATTGAGTGTTGAACCTACCTGCACATTACTACATCAAATGAGAAACTCGGTAGTGAATTGTTGAAACTACCTGCACATTACTACATCAAATGAGAAACTCGGTATTGAATTGTTGTCCATCTGTTAATCTTCTCATTTTTTCTTCATGTAGTTTTTAATTTGGATTTTTTAGAAAATTAGTTCTGTATCAAAGGCCAGAACAAGGTCTGTGTCAGATATAGGACCGGATTGAGTGACAAATTAGATTGTGCACCGATTCAATGAATAGATTGAGGCATACAAATCTGTTTAGTGACTCCGTCCTTTAGTGCCTTGGGTTTGAGTGGGGTTGGGAAAACTCTATTGAATTTATTGACACTTACAAACCCTTATTTGCGTTCTAAATTTCAGAATTATATTTCCGTTGTAATGACTCTGTACAAATCTGAATATAATTTCTGATTCAAAAGAAATCTAGATTCGCTACTCATTTTAGTTTGAGAACTCTTAACCTTTAATTTTGTTCTGCAAGTAGGGAGATTCTTGTGTTGATTTTATTAAGTGGAATCAATTCTTAGTGAAAGCTTGAACTCGCATCTTGATATATCTTTAAATTGTTCTTACTGATATCAGATTGCTTTGGTTAGTTCCTTTGTTTCAATCCTAAATTTTCGTTCCTGGGTTCTTGTTTTTAGCCTTGGGATTCTTGAACAATGTCCTCTTGTACCTTGAATCTCTGCCTTTATCATCTTGCAAATCCGGTCACTTTCAAATCCTCTACTTGCTACCTCTGGAGTTTAATTTAAGTTATCATAATTTAGTGTTGGATTGAGGGCCAGATGAAGGGTCAGATTAAGGTATGTATTAAGGGATGGATTAAGGTCTCGATTGAGGGCCGGTTTGAGGTCTGGATTGAATGTTGAATTTTTATGCATACCAGTTCAGGGGTTGGAATAAATTCTATAACTCCTTCTTTTGTTTATTTAATCGGAGATATAACTTGGCATCTAATTATATTTTAATTGTTAAACATAATATTGGTCTTCTCTTAACTTTTTTAATGAATTTTGAGATAGAAATTGAATTCTTATTTACAATTGAATAAGAAGTGGTCTTCCTTTAGTAAATTTAAAATGGATTTATAAATCAGCTTGTGTTCTTTAGTTTATTGTTAAATAAAACTTTATCTTCTTTAATTATCCTTATATACGGATAAGCAAGATAACATGTAAACTATCTTATCTAATTCTTAATTATGTGTTGAACTTCTTATAGTTTCCTTCCAATGGGAATGTAAGGTAACCTTGGAATCTATCCATATTGCTTGTTATGATTAATCCTTTTAGTTCTTTTAAATGGATGTGTAAGTCATCGATTTCTTATTAATTCCTTTATGATGATTTTTATTTTCTTTATAAAAATTAATACATAATGAAGAGTAGTATTTTATTTTAATGTATTTCTTAAGATGATTGATCTTCTCGTGGTTCTTATAATTGAAATTGTAGTTTTAGCCTTCAAAATTATTACATATCCTTAGAAGGTAATCCTTAATAGGAAGCTGTATAATTGAGCTACATGAGGCTAAGATTGTGTTTATGCTCTTTTTGTTTATTAATCTTTAAGAAATATCCTTCTACTCATTTACACTCTTTGTTGCTAACAAAATAAGTATAGTAGAATATTTTGTTGCGCCATGAACAATTGATGATTAGATGAGATTGATGGTCTAGTTTGGACTGTGGTTTATGTTGGGCTATGAGAATTAGAAACCTCCTTGTTCCTCAGAATAGTCACCATCCCTGAGACCTTAAGTGGTCAAAATCAATCTGATGAATCCTAGGCTTGAGCATTGCTTATGTGTCTTGGAGGTCCTAACCATGTAGGATAGGTTGGGTGGGTGGTTTCCTTTTGATAAATGTTGATTGGTCGATAATGATGTTGCTTTTAGATAAACTTGGTGAATTTGCTTATGTATTGATTAATATATGATGTGTCGCTATTGATTATGTTAATTCATTGATTTGTGTCGTTAATAATTATGATAATGTGAGATTGTGATGCGATTAATTGTGTCGTGATATTTTTAATTTCCTAATGCATTTTTTTTTTACCTATTGTAGATTGCTTTTGTTGTCATAACGACGAGGTCATTACACCTTCCACCAGTCCTTGTTTTTTAACTAGTAACAAATCATGATAGTTAAGATGTACATACCTTTGGTTCCATAAAACTTCTGTTGTCATGGTTGTGGATGCCAATGTTGGATGACTCTTTTTCTTCACATCAATCTTGTATAAACCTCCAACTATGACTCATGTTGCAATAATCCTATAATAATCCTGCATTTATTTTACTTTATAATGTAACTTTAAAATTTCTTCCTTCAAATATTGATTTTTTATGGTAGAAACTGAGATTAACTTCTTCTTTATATGAGTCACATACATCACATTTTGATTTTTTTTTAACACATGTTACATATACATCACCATATCCTTTAATTTGATGTGAGTGATCATCCCCAATATATACATTAGCACCATTATTAATTTCATGATAATTTTCAAGCTAGTCCTTATTACAAGACATATGTATGGAGGCACCATAATCAACAAACGATGCATTTCAGTCATTTGTTTCAGCAGATAAGGAAACATCTGAAATACATAATCTGATATTTTTTAAGTCATCATTCATTGTTTCTCCTCCATCAACAAAATGACCAGTATGTTTTATGTTTCTATGTTTGGATTCATGATACTTCCTTTTAAAGCAATCTCTAGAGTAGTGTCCAAACTTACCACGGTGAGAACATGGATCATTCCTTTTAACATTAGCATCACAATTTGGTGGTGTCATACCTTGTTGTGGCTTTGCATATGGTGGCTTACTTCCCTTATTTCTTTCCCATTGATTTCTTTTGGAAGGCGGTTTCCCTTTTGCCATCAACACTAGATCAAAACTTTGAGATGTTTGATTAAGGTTCTTTCACCTTTCTTTCTCCCGCATAAGTATACCTACCGAATATTCAAAAGTAGGAGCCTTCTACCTTGCTACAAGACCTGTGATAAACATTTGGTAGTCTTTTAGCACACAATTTAAAGTTATAGTGACTAAATCAGTGCTAGAAACATTTTCACCTATATTACCAAGTTTATCTTTAATATTTTTGATTCTTCAAATGAAATCACCGATACTTTCATTCTCCTCTATATTAATAGAAATAAGCTTACTCTTTAAAGACAAGACTCGACTTGTGCTCTTCGACTCATACAAATCTCTGAATGTTGTCCATGTCTCATTGCATGCATTGCAGTTTATGATATGAGGTATGATA
The DNA here is from genome assembly GCA_000966675.3 of Picea glauca. Lineage (NCBI taxonomy): Eukaryota > Viridiplantae > Streptophyta > Pinopsida > Pinales > Pinaceae > Picea > Picea glauca. Next base: position 243,789 of record JZKD02S0285999.1, on the reverse strand, counting down.
CTATCTTCTACAAACATTCTTTGCAACACTATTTCTTTAGTCTCTTGTTTCTCCCAATCCTTAATTGACATAGTTGTAGCTCCTACGGTGACATCTGGCTTGACTTCATCACCACATGCTATTGTCTAGACACTATACCCTTCCATCAATGTTTGCATTTTGAATTTCCAATTCATATAATTTGCGCCATCTAACTTGGTTTCTTCATTAAAATAGGATTATGCCAAAGGGTTAACCATGTTAATCACACAACCCTCTCACAAGTCACCATGTTGACTTGCATGCTCACGCAGGACGTCGATGCCAAAAATATTTACAATGTGAATTGTGCCACATCGTAATATTGCATATACAGGTCCTAATATTCACACATTGTGTTCCCACGATCATAAGCTGGCTCTATAGAATTTTTTTATGGTTTTCCATCGTGGTCACCATCCATTAACTATGATACTGGTGCATACAGATCGTAGCTTGTTTAAAGGAATTTATGTTGATGAACACACGAATGGGATTTGTCCCAAATTATATCGTTTCCCAGGTTTTGATTTGTAGACTATGTCTTCATATCACTAATATCACCAATGGCATCACACTCCACAATGTGATTCTGTCGGAAACCAACTCCACATAAGTACAAAAATACAACATGTAGATTGTGGCTCAATACTTACGATCCAACAACAAATTATTTTACAGTGAACATCAATCTTACAACAAACACAAATCTAGTGGCGAATTGTCCAGTGGCATGGAACACAATTTCAACAACGATCTCCCAAAAGGTTGAGTGTGAGAAGTCTCACTGGTGAGACGTTGCTCACACTAGAGACTGCCCACACTCAACCTTCAAACATTCATCAAACCAACATCCGAATACATTTATAGGAATACAATGCAGTTCAACAATTTGAAGATTCCTAAAAAATAGAATCTAAAAAATAATTAAAGCAAACGAGACATTAGAAAAATCTAATAATGCATAACAAAGCGTAATAATAATTATTTATAAAATTTCTCCATTATTTAGTTAACAACCAACAAAAAAAAAAAAATAATAAAAAATGGTGAAACATATTTTAATTTTAATTTTCTTTTATATATTTTATATAAAAACTAACTAATATATTTTGCCATTGAATATTGTTCAAATGGCAACTCTTTCTCTTCCTTCATTTCTACTTCCGAAAACATAATATATCTATATCTACGTTGTTATTTGTCAATTTATAATCGAATTCATAGTAATCAATTATTATTTATTTGCTTCTTCCAAATGTCATGAAGTTGTTATGAACACAAATTTTAATGGTTTATAAATCATATATGTAGTGTCAATCATAACAATTTTGCATAGACAAATTTATTCATATTCACTACCAACTCTTTTGTTATTATCCATTTCCATTTTGTGGATTCTCGACAACTCTTATACTCACAATAAGTTTAATACCAAAGATTGTCTATCCTTGTAAAAGTGGAAATAACATTATAACATCAATAAGTTTAATACCAAAGATTGCCTATCCTTGTAAAAGTGGAAATAACATTATAACATCAATGTTATATATTATAACATATATGCTATAATATTTATATATAATATTTGTATATTATAACATAAATGTTATAAATATATAGCATATGTTTCCTTTCTTCAATTGCAATGGAAACCAATAATAAAAATATAGGTGTTTATGTGTACATTGATCGAGCGTGTTATTTATAGAAAGTGATTTAACTATTCAACCACTATCATCTATTGTTGCATTAAGGACATACCTTTTTTTAACTTCTTCCATTCCATTTTACCATTCTCTTTATTGGATTTTCTATTATATATATATATATATATATATATATATATATATATACTCACTCTAAATTTCTATTATTATACATAAGTTTAATAAGCAAAACATTTTAAAATTATTCGAATAGTATTTTATAGGAATGTCTTTGTTTTTGGGGGGGTGTGTAGGGACTCTATGGCTAGGATTTCCCTAGCCGTGTCCCTTCCGTAGGTCCTTGGCTCTCGTGGGAGCCTCTCTTCCTGTTGGCGCATCTCTCCCTTACTTATTCTTGGGCATGGATGATCTTACTGGTGGCTCTGCCCCCGTGGGTTGTTCTGGTTTTGGTGGTTCTTTTCCATTGGTGCCCCCACTTCTTGCCTACGACATATTAGTTTTGGATCTAGTGCATCATCTATTTCCACGACCCTTGGCCTGGATGTGGTGCAAGGACCGGTCTAGCATTTGTGTTGCTCTGGTTTATGTCGTGAAGGGTGGTACTATGCCTTTCGAACTGATCTGTATCGGGCTTCATATTTCAAGTGTATTTCTCTCTCGGTGCTTTGTGTGGCCAGGTTTTGGGTCTATGGACTTGGGATATGGAGCTTTGTGCAGTGGTTGTTGGGTTATCTACTTCTCCTCGGTGGTTGGGTCGGAGTTTTGAGGTCCATCTTTTGGACGTGTAGCGTTGATTTGTGGATCTTCTCTTTGAGGTCCTTACTTGGGTGTGTAGTTCTGACTTTTTCTATAAATAGAGGATTTTCCCAGTCCATTTTGTTGTAACTATTCTCAGAAGCTTAGTAGCTAACTATGGTCCCTTTTGAATTTCTTATTTTCTGCTCTCTTTACTCATGATTGGAAATTGCTTCATACAGCTGTAAAATATAATTTGGTTTTCTTTGGATAAATAAAATTATACATTTTTCCAAAAAAAAATAAAAAATCTACCTTTTATACATTCTAAAACAAATGTGAATAATAATACATCTCTTCATATCACAAAAGAAGAATCAAATTACACCACAATATTAAAAGGAGAGATCAAATTACGCCACAATATTAATGCTTTCTAAATACAATATCAACGTCTCCCTTTAGATTCGATATCAATACGTCTCTTCATCAATAAGGTAAAGCAACAAAATATTAACATCTCTTTATAAGCATGTCAAATTACACCATGTGGTTTGGGGAACAAACTTTCCATGTGATTATTAGTTAGTGTTATGTCAAGAATGTAGTTTTCGCTTACAACTCAAACAACATTATTTTTATTTGTTAAGTTTGTTAAAAATGTTTATTATGAAAAAATATTTTATAATTTTTATAATTTTAAAGTTGTTTTTTATGGTTTAAAATCCATTAATGTGATTAAATAAGTTTGCGTGTATAATCATATTTATTTGAAAAAATAATTCATTAATTTTCTTTTGTAAAATATTAGAATAAATACATTTTAAGTTTAAATCTATTATATGTTTAAAAGGATCAAATCCCTTAAGATACAGATCTTTCATTAATTTTTTTTTTAAATGTAAAAAGAGTTTTCATTTAATTTTATTTTTATTAGTACATGATAAATCTGGAATTTAGATGGATTTATGTTCATTCTTAATATATGCCATGTGTCAACTCCATGTTGAGGAATTACACATCTCCCTCATACTCAACAACACACCATTGAAATGTTTTAATCATAAGAATTGTTTTTA
>JZKD02S0285999.1:226147-240241 GCA_000966675.3 Picea glauca | reverse complement strand
TATATAAGTGGACAATGAAATATTTTATTTATTTAAGGAGAATCTATGATGTGATAAAAAATTAGAGGATTAAAACAAATATATTATAAGGAGGTGGTTAACCCTAATCTTGAAGATCAAAAGTATTTCTATGTTTTGAGTAGCATTAAAAAAAGAATTAATATTGCTAAATAGGAACTAATTATCATGAGCTACATAGTGAGACTAGACATTGGACAATTCTGAAAACACTATGGCATGAAAGAATATGTCATCTTTGTAACACCAAGAGGGTTGAAGATGAAATGCACTTTCTCTTAGAGTGCCCTACTTATACCCAAATTATATCTCATTTTTCAAAATATCTGTGCCCTGAGTATACTCAAATTAGATATCAATTTCAAAATATATGTCATAACAACGACCTTCTTAATATTTTAATTCATCAAAACTATAGTGACCTTGGAATGCTTCCCCTAATGCTTTTTGAGCATCGAAATAACATTATAAATAAATCCAAGTAATCTCTTACCTTTCTTAAGGTTCGATAAACCAATTTTAGTCTTTGTGGGCATTAAGCATCATCATCATCATTAGTACTTGTAATTCTTGGGAGGTAAGTTTTCACATTCTTCCACCTAGATTCAATTCTTGTTGATTCCATTTGGCCCTTCTAAAAAATATTTTTTAATGCCACTTGTCACATCTATACTAAGCATTGAATGAATTAAACATCTCCCTCATACTTGGAAGTACAAAGTGCCTATATTGTAATTATGGTCCAGATTTAAATAATTTTTTTGTTATTAATAATTTTTTAAATACAAGGTGTCAACTATATATTAAGTTGTGAAGGAATTACACATGTTCATCATACCAAGAAGTACAAAGAACCTATCAACATAATACGTTTTTTTACTTTCAATTACTTTTTCTCATTATATATAATGTTGATATAAAATTATTTTACTTAAGGTGGATATTGAAATATTTTATTTATGGTCCAAATTGAAATAATTTGTTTGCTACTAATATTTTTTTAAATGAAAATAACATGAGTCAACTCTATAGTAAGCATTGAAGGAATTACACATCTCCCTTATACTAGGAAGTGGATGACACATACACAATAATAAATTTTTACTTTCAATTAATTTATCTCTTTATATAAAGTCGATATAACACTATTTTTGTAAAGTTGATATAACACTATTTTACTTAAGGTGGATATTTAAACATTTTATTTATGACCCATATTGAAATAAAGTTTTTGTTATTAATATTTTTTAAATTTCACTTGTCAACTCTATATTTAAAAGTATTGAAACACATATCCTGGGAATAATTTTTTTTTTACTTTCAATTACTTTATTTCTCCATATAAAATTATTTTACTTAAGGTGGATATTGAAATATTTTATTCATGGCTAATATTAAAATATTTTTTTCTTATTAATATTTTTTTCCATTTTGATCACGGAAAGCATTACATATCTCCCTTTTATTGAGTTATAGAAAACACCTTTCGACACAGTAAATAACCACATAGTCTTTACTCAATCAATGCTTTGTTAATATTACATAAAGCACAACCAATGAAATGTCAATGCAATAATATTCTCTACTTAATACTTTGGTAGGACTACATAAATAACAACCAACAAAATGTCAATGCAATAATGAAAATAATATGCCAGTGCAAGCACATGCTATTGACTTATTCTTTGAGGACGCTTGCATGCAAGTGATCCAATTTTAGTATATGGTTGTTTGTTCACTTATGGATTCTTATGATGATGTTGATGGATTATGATGTTATGTTATTTGATATCCATGTATTGACATATGCTATTGACAAGTTTCCCCCGAGTGTGCAGGACACTTGATAGATTGAGGATGTCGTGGGCATCAATGGACCTCCTTGGACTCCAGATCAAGTCAGAGAGTGGATTGTATTGGTTTTAATATTTTATTTATGCATATGTGACATATGAATGGGTATATTATGATGTTGTTTATGGATCAAAGACAACATTTTGTTAATGGATGCAGGCTGACGATTTATTTCTAATAAGACTCAAATAAGGAGTAAAGGGGCCATGAACAACAAATAGATATTGAGGGAGAGGTGTGGCAGAATCCCTGTCACAACCTACTAGCACTCCTATCGTGGCTTGAATTGTAGGTTAATGATTACCTAGTTCAAGAGATCCACAATTCCATGAGGGCAGACTGAGACAATCGCTCACAAAAAATCTAAAGGGCAGGTAATAAGGCAGAGTCCTTTTTCCTTAGAATCCCTTAGTCTCTAGAAAGGTCACCTGAATGGAGTATGGACTCCAAGGGTTGGACAACTACCAAAACCAATCAAAGGCGAGTGGAACCCTTGGAGCATGTAGTCCATCTTGAAGGGCATGTCGCAAAATTATTTCTTTTTTAATCAAAGGCGAGTGGAACCCTTGGATCAAAGAGTGCATCTTGAAGGGCATGTCGTGGTATTTAAAAAGGCGAGTCAATGAATATAGGTGAACTAGAAAACTTTGAGCGAATGTTAAACCTTGTTAAATCTTGAGCACCTGTCGAATTAATTATTTGATTAATTAATTAACTAAAGAATGAATTTATTAATAATAATCCCTAAGGGTCTAATATCGTGCAAATAAAAATGTAACTAAGCCCAAGTCTAAGATTAGGAGAAGAATAAAAAACAAAACTAAATTTATAAATTAAATAATGAGGGGTGAAGTAAATCAATTTAAGAAATCAATAAAAGAATTAATAATAAAACAAATCTAAAGAGTCATTATTACACATGGGTGCATAAAATACCAAATTAGAAATTTAAAATAAGAAATGGCTAAAGAATACAATAATGTGTAAGCATAGAAAGGTATCGAGAGTCTAGTCTAATTAGAGAGCATTCTTATTTTACTCAACTCTATTTTAGAAAGGCATAAGTCATAAATGGGAAATAAGGGGAATAAATGGACAACTAGGAGTGATTTTAGGAGTGCTTTTAGGATGGGTGAGGGAAATTGAATTTTAATTAAATTAAATTGTGGATTTACCTGTGCAACTAAGGGAATGAATGACAAGTGTATGGGGGGAATAATTCCTAATTAAATTTAAAAAAATGAATTAAATGTGAAAATGGAAAATTGTCACTAAGGAAATTCTATAAAACAAATGGATGAAAGGAGGAATGGATGACACTGGTTATGAGTAAGGTTATGTCGTAGAAATTAGGACTAGTTTTACTTGTGAGAGTTGGGATACCTAGCTCGAGAGAGTGAGAGAGTGGTGGCTCTACCTTGCGAGGCAAGCCGAGAGCTAGAGGATTTCTGGTTGGGGTTGTGTGTGGCCCATTTGTAGCTCGGGGGGATAAGGGGGAAGAAGATTACTCCTAGCGTTGGTTGGGAGGTACCGGTGAGGTATCAATGATTAAAAAGTGGGAGAAGGAAGGAGGGACACCAGTTGCGAGAATCATCTTGAAGTACGTCATCGTCGTTTGTTGTTATGATATTTTTTATCTAACCTTGAATGTAATAAATTTGGGTTATATATAGATGTATTTTATTTTTGAGGCTATATTCATTGATGTTAAGTTTTGTGAGTTAATGGATGGCTATGGAATTTATCTTGAAATTTTTATCTGATGTTTTATCTGTAATATCTATGCGTTTTCCTTCCTTTATTTGGTCTTTTCTTTTTGTCCCAGCATGCAATATTCTTTGCGCTTTTATGATTAAGTTCCCCTCATTGTTCTATGAATTTTGGAGGATTCAAAGGCTTTGTTAGTTCCCCCTTTTGCTAAAAAATTTCATACTTCAGAGCTCAATGATTTCTCTCCCTTTTCCTTGTAGTTTGGTTGCACTCAACAAAAAATTAAACCCATAGATTCTATGTGATTTGGTTGCACTCAGAAAAAAAAATTTAACCCATAGGTTCTCTACGATTTTCTTGCACTCAACCAAAATTTAAACCCATAGATTCTCTCCGATTTGGTTGCACTCAATGAATTAATCCATTAGATTTTCCTCTTTTTCTCTGTGTTTTGGTGGGAAATTATCTTTGTCCCTTCTTCTCTCGATGAAATTATCTTGTTTCTCTGTGTTTTGGGTTGGAAAAATGTCTTGTGTGTCTAGGAGTAAACATCCCCTTGTTCTTTGGCATACTCTGCATTTTTTTCAATTACAAGCACCCTATGCGTGTTGGGAAAACCTCCCTTCTCGCTCAGTGATTCTCTCCTTTTTCTTCTGCCAAGTTTTGTGACTTAAGGAGGCCTGTGTGTATGGGAGGGGATTCTCTACATTCACCTTTAAAGACTCGGAAAAATTTCCGTTAAAGTCCTTGCACTTTTTCCCCCTAAAGACTCAACAATTCCCTTATTTATTTCTCTGCGATTTTACTTGGTTTTCCTTTGCGATTTGCCACTTATCACTCAACTTAATTTACTTGGTGCTTCTCTGCAAATTTGCATGGTGATTCTTTGTGATTTTACTTGGTTTTCCTCTACGATTTTCCACATATTACTTAGCGTATTTTACATGGTGCTTCTTTGTGATTTTACTTAGCTCTTCTTTGTGTTTTATCCAAGAAACTACCCAATTCTTCCACTCAAGGGAACACCTGCATTTGCCCTCTTTTATTTGGGATTGGGCTCACGAGTTTCCGAGCTTGCACCTGCTTTTCTTTGAGTTTTGAAAATCTTCCCTTTCAAAAAAAATAATGCACCCTGCAGTGAACCCCTACGCTTGGTTTAAGAAGATTCAACCCTTCGTAGGGTTCCGAGTGGGGTTGTAGTTTACAGCTGTATTTGGACAGTTTATTACTAAAATTATTTGTGGAGGCAATTTCCTAACATAGCTACTTGCATTACTAGTTTTAAGAATATGCTTTTTAGTTTGATCTCTAGATTTATGGTTAATCATCTTCAAAGTGCACCACCATATGAAAGTAAATTTTTAAGAGTTTATAAATTGTGTTTTTGATGTTCTAAAATGAATAAAAGATAATTTAGAATTTATAAGAATAATTTTAAACTATATTTTGAAAATCATATTTACAAATTAAAATGAAAAATCTTATAGTTTGGTGTTTTAAAAGTGGAAGATTTGGATCTTTGACCTCAAGGACATATGTAATATAACATTTCATTTTTTCTATAAGTTGAGATATTTTCCTCAAACATTGTTGCCATGATAATGTAATGATATATGAATTTATCAACAAATAAAATTTATTAGAGACCACTAGAAGATTCATGATATCGTAAAACCCATAACCCTAATGACTAGGAAAGGGTGTTAAACCTTAGTAGAAAAGAGGGCAGGAGTTCAACTCCTTTTGTACTAACTTGATGTTTCTTAATAGAGAAATAACCAAAAGAGAAAATATATAAAACATTAATCGAGAAAGAAAAATATATAAGTTATATGGTATACCATAGTATCTAATAGCAACACTATGAACTTCACTAAGTCTATAATTATATTCTCTTGCGTGATGAAGAACTATTAATTATGTGAAAGGTTTACTTTTGCGCCATGCATAAGCAAGGTTGATTCATTATTTAATTAATAATTTGATTAGTCGTGCGCCCTGTAAGGAATGTTGATTTATGTCTAATTTAGTAATCAGATCATGCACACGCCTTGAAGATAATGTGGATGTATTGTTTAATTTAGTAATTGGTTAATCATGCGTCTTGAAATTAAATAGGTTTTATTTCTCCACTAAACTATGTTGATGTATGATTTCCTAAGTGAGTAGATTAATTGTGCGCATTGAATGATGCTTGTTTATGTTTAATTCAGAATTTAGATAACGTGTGCACCTTGAGATAATGTTGAATATTGTTGAAAAATCTCTCACCTTGAAGTAAAGTAGATGTTTGGTTTTGTGCCTTGAAAATAAAATAAAGTAGAATGCATTGTGCCTTATCTTATGTTGTTGTATGATTGAATTAGTAGTTAAATTCTCTTGTGCCATTGAATTTATGTGATGTGTGTTTAATTATTAGAACATTGTTGCGTCAATGATTATCATTGATTTTATTGATCTATCTAGTTGGTTTTTGGACTTGATTGTGTTAGTGGGATGTAGACACCTCCTTGTTCCTCAAAACAGTCGTTATCCCTATAACCTTAAATGGTCAAAATCAATAGGATGAATCCTGGGCTTGAGCATTTCTTATGTGTCTTGGAGTGATCTGAATCTAGGAGCGGAATGAATTGATTAACAGAATGAATACAATAAACACAGAGATATGGAAAATAACACAAATATCTAGTGAACAATATCTTCTATTAAATAATGAAATAGGTTGAAACTGTAAAATTCTAGAATTGAAACTTGCTCGAATGGTGGTAGCTATCTTTGAGAATAGATGTGGCTGCTATGTGCATCTGTTTGAGTAGAATGAATTACAATGAGGCTCCATAGGCCTTTTTGATACTACTCATGAATGCCAAAACCCTAGACATCCAAAAACCTAACCCTACAAGGTGAAACTCCAAAATTCATGTGGGCCCTATAGGTAAGTTGGTGTAATTTGGTACCGCAAATTACTAGGGCCATAACTTTGGCATACAACCTCTATTTTAGGCGCATAATATCCCATTGGAAAGGTCTTTCATAAAACTACACATTCTCTTGTAAAACTCAGACTCCGTCTACTTTTTGATTGTGGCGAGCCAAGAAAACAATGTTTAGGGCCCCAAAATGGCTCTAGAAGTACAACAAGATGTGATGACATGAAAACATACAAAATAAGCTAGTTGGATTGATGCAGGAGCATCTCTCCATGCAGCCACCCAGCCAACCAACCACGTCAGCGCGCACCCATTCCGGGCTGAAAGGGAGGCGCGGCCTCATTTTGAATTTGAATTCAATGTAGATTAATGTCTTAGGCTGGTGAGCCATGAATGCCATGCCTTTGCGCAGGCTGTAGATAAGATAGGCATTTATTATAGATCGGTTGAGATCTAGTTCCAGATCCTGGACTAGACAGCCATTGATTGTAATTAATAGAGTAGGTAAATCCTGGAGGGAAGCGCTAAGAGCACCTCAGGTAAAAGAGATAGAGAAATCTCATTTTGGGAGAGAGATACATGTAGATAGAGTACATGTAGAGTTGAGGAGAGCTTGGGAACACCTGGTAAAATATACAGGCATTTGCCATTATTAATACAGAGCAGTTTTTCCTGCACCAGTCTGTCATTATATGCATGTCTGTAGGTGTGTTCATTATATGCTGTAATTGTGTATTGTTACTATGCCATTGCAGGGAGTGTGTCTGATTTCAGGTTCGAGAGGCCTTTGAGGTTTCATGCCATGAGGGCGTGACAGAGGGTTGAGACTCTGAATAACCGGTGCACTCAGGGAGCACTTCTGAACTCGTGAGGAGTCAGACAAGGATGTGCTGAGAGCATAGGACTGAAGTCATCACTTCATATAGAAGAAAGACTTTGGGGTTACTGAACACCTCAATAGTCAAAGCAGTGTAACTGAGACACTGTTGTAGACAGAACCTCTGGAAGTTCTATAAGAGCTCTACCAAGAGGGTATCGAGCGTGTGTACAGGGGTTGACAGAGGAAAGAACTCTGCTGTGAGTTCAGAAAGACCAAAATTCTGTGGAGGATTCTAAGGAGCTCCGTCTGGAGGACGTCGAGTGAAGCGTGAAAACGTAAGGAGAGAGCATAACTATTGGTTATTCTGTGGCAGAGATACTCCGCTAGGAGGGCGTTGAGAGAGTGCGCAGATAGCCCAGGAGGAAGAACTCTGTGAGTTCTATCATCTGAAGGAAGCATCCACTGAGGGAGCTTTCATTGGGTTACTGAATACCCGGAGACTCAGCCAGAGGTTGTTTGAGTCAAGGGATAGCCAGGAAGGCATCCGTTTTGTTTTCCATCTGTGGGAGAAGGAAGAGAGACAAAATCCCGTAAGGCGAGGTCGCGAGGAAGCGAGGTCGCGAGGGAGCGACATCGGTGCTTCGGCGTCTCGGTCCTCAGAATTTGACATTGGAGTCATTGGACCTCGCGAGCGGTGAAGTCGCGAGAGGGCGAGATCGCGAGGAAGCGATATCGACGTTTCGATGTCTCAGCTATCGGGAGCCAGAGAGTTGGGTATTTGAACTCGCGAGAGGCAAGGTCGCGAAGCCGCAAATTGTGGACATGTGGTAGAATTGTAAGGTGGTTCCGGGAGGTAGAAGGCGGACACACGTCACCTTGAGGAAGGAGTCAACACTTCATTGACCTCCTCGTGTCTCGAGGACTCGGGAGATAGGAAGCGGAAATTTGGGCATTCGACTCGCGAAGCCGTGAAGTAGCGAGGGCCTCAGCGAGGAAGTTAACCTCATCTCTCAGAAGCTTAGGAAAGAAAGGCACCAGGGTTGGACCTTTGGACTCGCAAAGGCGCGAAAGGCGAGAAGCGCTAGCATTAGACTAGCTGATGGTCCCGCACGGGGGTCGCTGATGAGAAAAGGAGCCATACCTGTCTCGTGATATCGAACATCGTGGGATGAGACAGGGAGAGTTGAGAGTGTCGACTCATGAACTCGCGAGAGGCGAGTCGCGACAAGGAAATTAACACATGGTTAAGTGCTGGAGGCCGTGAAGGGTAAAGAAGGACCTGTGGATTAGGTGCTTAATGGGGATCCCACTCCGGGGTCCAAGGAGCTAATTCGGCTTAGCAGGAAGATAAGTAGAACGATCCTGTGAGCGGGAGAGAGCGACGGGGTATGGTCAAGTCTCTTTGCGCCAAGTGGTATCAGAGTGGGAATCTGTTTGTATATTGCAGACAGGAGGTAGGAAGAAGACAGAGTTACTGAGGACTCTGTGAGGACTTGTTTGCAGGTAGGCATCAGTCCATAGACAGTCGGCAGGACTGTGAGAGGATGAAGCTGGAGCACTCAGGAATGCAGAGTGACAGCAGTAGATCTGTCAGAGAGGCAGATAGATACAGTGCGATGGTTACTGAATGCCATAAGCATGCTGAAAGGAAGAGCTCGAAGTTGATGAACGCAGCAGAAATGGATAGAGAGCTCGCTGACATAAAGCGAGAGATGGAGGAGCTCGAGATGAGGATGCGACAGGATAAAAAGCCGAGATGGGTGCATGGATGGCCCATGAAGACGCCGAAGGTTAAATGGCCAGTCAGGGAGCTGATGGTCATAAGACAGCGTAGGCTATTGAAAAGATGGCTGAGGTATGCTGAGAACCTCAAGGCCACAGAAGAAGACATGATTTGTTACTGTTGGCCAGAGACAGGAAAAAGTCTCAATGGCGATGATGATGATTGGAATAAATTGGAATCAGCTGATGGTTTCAAATACTATCGGTTGGGCAGAAAAGAAGAAATTCCAGTTTTCCAGGAGGGCAATGAATTGGGATCAGTTAAGGATCTCAAAGACTGTCGTGAGGACAGCCAAGGAATTTCGCATGGCCAGCTGGGTGTTGATCAGAGATCACTGCGAGGTCTCAAAGACTGCCAGGAGGGCAGTGAAAGCATTGAAGACTACCAAGAGGGCAGCGGAAGCGTACTAAGCTGCCTGGAGGGAAAAGATGAGAAATCGAGACTGTCTGAGAGTCTCATGGAATCAGGGAAGAGTTCAATCCAGCAAGGGTTGCTGATGGAGATGGGATCAGTTGATCTCATGGTCTGCAAGGAAAGCAGCAGTGGAAGCATCCCATATGGCCAGATGGGCAGGGATGATTTGAGAAATCAGATTCAGCCAGGAGAGCTGACAGAGCATATGATCTTGCAAGAAGATCAGCAGATGAAGATGACAGAAGAGGAGAACCAGAATGATATCCTGATGATTGGGGGAATCGAGTTATTCCTACCATCTGCCCAGGAGGAGGCAGAAAATTATGTTGTACATACAGCAACAGCAGGGGAACAGTCACAGTTGATGATGACTGATTTCCGTCAAACAACCACAAGTGGAGGAGAAGAAGAGTTGGAGCAGGCATTTGGGACTGCCCAAGTAGATGAAAAGAAGAATGAGTGTTCTGAGGAACAACTCAATAATTTCAGCCAGCAAGCTGAAGGAGCTGTAGCACTGAGGCTAACAACAAAAGATCATGCAGGAGAAAAAGAGGAATATGAGCATTCTAAAGAATGGCTCGGCATTTTCAGCACTGAAGCTGAAACCAATGCAACAGGGGAGGTTGTAGGAGCAGAAGGAGAGAGTGGGCATTCCAAGGAGTGGCTCAGCATTTACAGCTGTGAAGCTGAAAGAACTGCAACAAGGGAAGTTGCAGAAGAATAGAAAGAAGCTGTAGCACTGAGGCTAACAGCGGAAGAAGCTGAGGAGCAGGCAGGAAAATTTATTACTCCATGGGAGATGGAGCTGGCGATGCTGGAGGATTGGCTGAACAATCCAGAACCAACAAGGAAATTGACAGAATTTGAGTTGTCAGAAGAAAAGAGAATGACTGAGAAGCAAGTCAGTCAAAGAGAGACTGCAGAGCTGAAGATTGCAGCAAAGTGGCAGCTTGAGGCCACAGATGAAGAAGAAGAAGGTGGAATGGGAGATCATGATGATCTGTCCATTGGCCAAAATCTTTTGCAGCTAGGGAGACTGTAAAGGCAGAACCAGCCACTGGAGCAGCTGGATGAAGAGATAGAGGACATCAGAAGGCTGATGTTAATGTAAGCACAGATTACCAGTGAAGAGAAGCTGGGTAGAGAAAAGGGACCAGCAACGCAGCAGAAGCAACAACAGCAGCAGAATGGAGCAGATGAAAAGCTCCAACGACTTGTTTGGGACCCAGGTGGATTCCAACAACTGCAGAGGAAGCTCATGAGCAGGAGCTCATGATTTTTGCAGCTATGGAGTATGATGCAGGAGCATCTCTCCATGCAGCCAACCAGCTAGCCAGCCACGTCAACGCGCACCCATTCCGGGCTAAAAGGGAGGCGCAGCCTCATTTTGAATTTGAATTCAATGTAAATTAATGTCTTAGGCTGGTGAACCATGAATTCCATGACTTTGCGCAGGCTGTAGATAAGATAGGCATTTATTATAGATCGGCTGAGATCTAGTTCCAGATCCTGGACTAGACAGCCATTGATTGTAATTAATAGAGTAGGTAAATCCTGGAGGGAAGCGCTAAGAGCACCTCAGGTAAAAGAGATAGAGAGATCTCATTTTGGGAGAGAGATACATGTAGATAGAGTACATGTAGAGTTGAGGAGAGCTTGGGAACACCTGGTAAAATATACAGGCATTTTCCATTATTAATACATAGCAGTTTTTCCTGCACCAGTCTGTCATTATATGCATGTCTGTAGGTGTTTTCATTATATGTTGTAATTGTGTATTGTTACTATGCCATTGCAGGGAGTGTGTCTAATTTCAGGTTCGAGAGGTCTTTGAGGTTTCATGCCATGAGGGCATGACAGAGGGTTGAGACTCTGAATAACCGGTGCACTGAGGGAGCACTTCTGAACTTGTGAGGAGTCAGACAAGGACGTGCTGAGAGCATATGACTGAAGTCATCACTTCATATAGAAGGAAGACTTTGGGGTTACTGAAAACCTCAATATTCAAAGCAGTGTAACTGAGACACCGTTGTAGACAGAACCTCTGGAAGTTCTGTAAGAGCTCTACCAAGAGGGTATCAAGCGTGTGTACAAGGGTTGACAAAGGAAAGAACTTTGCTGTGAGTTCAGAAAGACCAGAATTCTGTGGAGGATTCTGAGGAGCTCCGTCTGGAGGACGTCGAGCGAAGCGTGAAAACGTAAGGAGAGAGCGTAACTGTTGGTTATTCTATGGCAGAGATACTCCGCCAGGAGGGCGTTGAGAGAGTGCGTAGATAGCCCAGGAGGAAGAACTCTGTGAGTTCTATCATCTGAAGGAAGCATCCACTGAGGGAGATTTCATTGGGTTACTGAATACCCAGAGACTCAGCCAGAGGTTGTTCGAGTCAAGGGATAGCCAGGAAGGCATCCGTTTTGTTTTCCATCTATGGGAGAAGGAAGAGAGACAAAATCCCGTAAGGCGAGGTCGCGAGGAAGCGAGGTCGCAAGGGAGCGACATCGGTGCTTCGGCATCTCGGTCCTCGGAAGTTGACTTTGGAGTCATTGGACCTCACGAGCGGTGAAGTCACGAGAGGGCGAGATCGCGAGGAAGCGATATCGGCGTTTCAATGTCTCGGTTATCGGGAGCCAGAGAGTTGGGTATTTGAACTCGCGAGAGGCGAGGTCGCGAAGCCGTGAATTGTGGACACGTGGTAGAATTGTAAGGTGGGCCCGGGAGGTAGAAGGCAGACACACGTCACCTTGCGGAAGGAGTCAACACTTCGTTGACCTCCTCGTGTCTCAGGGACTCGGGAGATAGGAAGCGGAAATTTGGGCATTTGACTCGCGAAGCCGTGAAGTAGCGAGGGCCTCAACGAGGAAGTTAACCTCATCTCTCGGAAGCTCAGGAAAGAAAGGCACCAGGGTTGGACCTTTGGAATCGCAAAGGCGTGAAAGGCGAGAAGCGCTAGCATTAGCCTAGCTGATGGTCCCGCACGGGGGTCGCTGATGATAAAAGGAGCCATACCTGTCTCGTGATATCAGACATCGTGGGATGAGACGGGGAGAGTCGAGAGTGTCGACTCACGAACTCGCGAGAGGCGAGTCGCGATAAGGAAATTAACACACGGTTAAGTGCTAGAGGCTGTGAAGGGTAAATAAGGACCTGTGGATTAGGTGCTTAATGGGGATCCCACTCCGGGGTCCAAGGAGCTAATTTGGCTCAGCAGGAAGAGAAGTAGAATGATCCTGTGAGTGGGAGAGCGCAACTGGGTATGGTCGCGTCTCTTTACTCCATGGATTAGGCGAGAGGCCACCCGTATCCACCTGGAGGATGTGTGGGGATTTTGTCAACCCCAGAAGTGTAGAGTCCACAATTACAAAGAAGTATAGAAGAACATCTTGAACACAAATGGACACACGGAGCTAGTTGGAATAGTTGGCCGTCCACCAATATCCACCTAGATCAATCCTCCCCCCTTAGGAAGAAATGGTCTCCATTGTGTTGAGTTCCCCTATCAAGTGAGGAAAATTCTTTTGGATTTGGCCTCGGGTGAGCCACTTGCCTTGGTGTAGGATTTTCCCTTCTTTAGAAACCCAATAAAGTTGTAATCTTGGGCTTGAGCATTGCTTATGTGTCCCGGAGGTCCTAACTATGCAGAATAGGTTGGGTGGGTGGTTTCCTTTTGATAAATGTTGATTGAGTAGTGGCCATATTATTTAACATCAATTAAGTCTACAAACAAAACAATAAAATTCAATAATTCCTTTTAATTGAGCACATACACATTTTAAATTTATCATAACAAATAATAAAATTTTATAACAGAATAAAACAAATACATAATTTTAAAATACCTTGGTCTGATGCTAATTCCTCTGTCGATTTGGTTGTTCGTTGCTAAACTGGATCCAACACTGCCCAAACCTTGTTCCACCCTACCAACTAGGACAACTTCCTAGCTCCAGGATATCATATGGATATCTTGCCTCTTGTGCCCAAAACTTCTAGAAAACCGGTGCCCCCTGTACTGATCCAATCCGTCTACAGAACTCAAACTCTCCTCTCTCTGTGCAAATCCAAGAGAACCCTCCAAATTGAAATTCCCCGTAGAATGATCCTCTTCCAAAAAGAATGCCTTCTACCGTAAGACTCTCCCTGTCATATTGCCCCTTCATCGACTTCCCCCTCCTTCATTACTTTCCTTATCCATTTATTAATTATCTTATCCTTTCATAGTTAATGCCCCTTATCCCATTATTCATTATTTTATCCTTTCATATTTATTATCTTATCTTATATTTAATGTCCTATCCCTTCCCGAATACGTAAGCTTTAATTTAACAATATAATTTATTAACCCCCTTTAATTCTTTACTTAATTAATTAATGAGCCAATTAACAATTAATTAATCCTTGATAATCATGAACAAGTAATTAATAATAATTAATTAGGTAATGTTATTTAAGAAATAATTATTGTTTAGCTAACTTTTAGGACAGTTAGATTATTAAATTAATTATAATTAATAATCCTATACATCTATTTAAGCAGGGTCGTTACATACACCCACCCTTCAGGAAACTT
>JZKD02S0285999.1:200482-222711 GCA_000966675.3 Picea glauca | reverse complement strand
TGCAATTCCTTCCAATTTAGTTTATGTGATTCATCAACAACATAATGACGTAAAACAGATACATGAAATACATTATGAGTTTTATGCAAGTGGGGTGGCAGTATGAGACGATAGGAAACAGGTCCAATTTTCTCTTGGATCCTGAATGGTCCTATAAATCGAGGTGACAACTTTGTCCCCTTCTCGAACCATATGGTACTCTTATTAGGACTGATATGAATGAAAACCTGGTCTCCCACTTCATAACTTCGGTCAGTCCTGTGTGCATCCGCATAGATTTTCTTCCTATCATGTGCTTCCTTTAGTCTCTGCCTAATCTGAATCACCTGTTCCTCCATTTATTAAATCAATTCTCGCCCAACTGTTACTCGGTATTCTAGTCTACCCCAACTCAATGGTGTTCTGCATGGCCTCCCATACAAAGCTTCATAGGGTGGCATTCAGATGGAGCTATGATAATTTTTATTGTAGGAAAACTCTACCAAAGGTAGGTACTTCTCCCATTGGGTTTGATTATCCATTACATACATCCTAAGCATGTCTTCCATGACTTGATTTACTCTCTCAGTTTTCCCATCTATTTCAGGATGATAAGTTGTGCTTATGTTCAACTGAGTCCCCAATGCTGACTGTAAACTTGTCCAAAACCTAGAAGTGAATCTGGAGTCCCTATCTAAAATGATCTTCTTAGGTATCCCGTGAAAATGGATAACCTAACTTACAAACAAACGTGCCACATCAGTGACATCGTAAGTGTCTCTAATCGGAATAAAATGAGCACTCTTGGTTAACTTATCCACTATCACAAAATGGCATTATGTCTATGGGATGTGAGTGGCAACCCCACAACAAAATCCATAGAGATGACTTTCCATTTGTACATAGGAACATCATGTTGTTGTAGGAGGCCTGCCAGGTGATGGTGGTCGGCTTTCACTTTTTGACACTCCAGGAATTTGGCGACGAAATGGACTACATCACGCTTCATGCCTACCCAGAAGAAGAGCTTCCTCATATCTGCGTACATCTTCTTCACACCCGGATGCACACAATAAAGTGCTCTATGGGCTTCCTTCAGTATGATGCTTCGAATATCCCCATTCTCAGGGATGTACACCCTTCCTCGATATCTTAACAGTCCGTCTATTTCTAGACTATATCCTTCATACTTTGGGTCTAACTGCCTCCCACTTTGGAGGTTTGAAGTAACCTTTCAATACTAATTGTCTCCTGGGAGTTGTGTCAACACATGTTCCCTCATATTGACCTTTAAGGTTACCAAGAAGAAGATACGTGGTCTCCTACTCAAGCCATCTGTGACCACATTTTCCTTTCCCTTTATGTACAAAATACCAAAATCGTACTCACTCATAAACTCACTACATCACTTTTTCTTGGCATTCAAATCTCTTTGAGTGAAGAGATGTTTTAAACTTTGATGGTCCGTTTTGAGCTCAAAGTTTCACCCAAAAAGATAGTGCCTCCAAAGTTTCAGAGCTAGCATTACAGCTGTCAACTCTAAATCATGAGTCGCGTATAGCTCCTCATGTTTCTTCAACTTCCTTGATGCATAAGCTATCACTCCTCCATCCTGCATTAGCACGGCCCCCAACCCTTGCTTCAAGGCATCCGTGCAGACTGTGAAGCCCTTTTCCATATCCGACACTCATAGAATTGGCGCACTAGTTAGTAACCTCTTAAGCTCAATGAATGCACTATCATGTGCTTCTATCCATTCATACCTGACCCCATTGCATTGCAAGGTGGTGATGAGTTTCGCTATTTTTGAGAATCCTTCTACAACTCTCCGGTAATAACCTGCTAGCCCCATGAAGCTTCTCACCTCATGGGCATTTTTAGGCACGGGCCACTCCATAATGGCCTTTACCTTTTCTGGGTCTACAGATATTCCTTTGTCGGAAATGATATGACCTAAATAGTGGATCTCTTTCTGGAAGAAGGAACACTTCGACAACTTCCCATACAATTTGTTCTCTCTAAGGCAGGACAACACTATTCACAAGTGTTCCTCATGTTCTCTTTCATTCTTGTAATAGATGAGGATGTCATCTAGAAAGACTTGTACAAATCGATCTAAGTACTTTCGGAATACACCATTCATGAGGCTCATGAATACTGTTGGTGCATTGGTCAATCCGAAAGGTACTACAACAAACTTGTAATGTCCAAACCAAGTTCGAAAGACAGTTTTTGGGATATCACCTTCCTTAATCCTTAACTGATGATACCTTGATCGCAAATCAATCTTTGAGAACACCACTGCTCCTTTCATATGATCCAAAAGGTCATCTATTCGCAGCATCGGGTACCTATTTTTCACTGTAGCATGGTTCAAGTCCCTGTAGTCTATACACAGTCGTAAGGATTCGTCCTTCTTCTTTACAAAAATTACCGGCGCGCCCTAGGGTGAAACACTGGGCCTTATTAGCCCTAAGTCCAGTAACTCTTTCAACTACATTTGCAATTCACAAAGTTCTAGTGCTATCATCTGATACAGAGTCTTGGAGATTGGTTCTGCACTAGGTTTTATATCAATAGTAAAATCAAGCTTCCTCTCGGGAGGTAACCCTCGTAACTCGTTCATAAAAACATCCTGAAATTCTGACAATATCGGGTACTAATCCAATGAGGGTCCCTTTCTTTCATTCACTACTTCCACTACATACAATCGACACCCTTGCCTCAAGCATCGCTTAACCTTCATAGTTGATATAAAGCGTAACGACACTTTTCTCTGTACTCCTTAGATCTCTACTGGTCTTCCTTCATCGTTGACACAAAGCACCCTCTTTGCGAAACAATATAGCAAAGCTCGGTAAGCTGCTAACCAATCCATTCCAATGATTAGGTCATACGCCCCAAGAGAAGTGACATATACCTTCAACCTGGTAGTACACACTCCCAGGTATACTATACAATTATCAACACTAGGTCCTACCGCTTGTTTTTTCCCCGAAGCCATCTCGACTTGTTTAAAGTCATCATGCTCGTAGGCTGCCAACCTACTCTTTTCTAATGCAGATGGTGAAATGAAACTATCTATCGCATAAGAATCAAATAAAATCTTAACATTGATATGATTTAGCATACCTAATGACTCCACCACCGTGGATTGATGTTCAGCCTGGCGGTTATTAACCACTGCGTAAATCTGGTGGCTACTACTTGCTCTCCCCATCGGTGCCTTTCCTTCTCTATGCACGAACCCTGATTGTAACTCTGGGAAGTCACGTTGGTAATGGGGTCCTCCACACCCCCAACAGGTAACACGAGATTGAACCTGTGTACTGTTATGTGACTATCTCTGAAATGAGTTCCTTCCCCTAGAACCCCTGCCCCTACTAGTTGTTCCCTGAGATGGTCGTGGACCTATTTGCATTGTTGGCGATGAACGAGATGCTGCGATCACTGCCATTGAAATCCCTACGACTACTGTCCTTGGAGTAAATTTGTTACCATATGGCAGTGGCCTTGAGCCCCCTCCCCTAGGAAATGTCCTCAGGGCCTTTCCTACGAATCTCGGGCAATGCAGAAATGTCGGTCTTGTACCCCCAGTTAAGTTCATGTGTTCTTCCGCATAACATGCATTTTCCACCACTTATGCTACTGAGGACGGATTCCACATCCGCACCATAGCTCTTATATTAGGGTTCAATCCATAGACAAAGAGCTCTGCCTGTCGTTGGTCATTATCCATATACAAAACATATTTGACCAGTTCCATAAATCTGATCTCATATTCTTCTACAATTCTATTTCCCTGTACTAAGGCATGAAATGGCCTTACCTGTTGTTCCTCGTAGTATGCTGGTAGATATTTCCTTTGGAACCTCTCCTCGAAAAGTTCCCAAGATACTGTGTCTGGGGTAAGGTGCAGTTGTCTTTCCAGGTTGCCCCACTAGTTCAAGGCGTTGTCTCTTAACTGAAAAATTGTGATCTTTGCCTTTGAGTTGGACGCAGAGTCCCTTAAGGCAAAACACCTTGTCATGCCTTCCAACCATGCTTCCGCGTGTTCACTGGCGCGAACACCGGCAAACTTTGGAAGTTTGATCTTCTGCAATTCTCGCGTGATGTCTTCAGGTGGAGGTCCTCCCCCTGAATCCCTTGATGCTTCTAGATTACCTGTTCTAGATGGTGGGGGTTCCACTTCAGTCCCTGCTGGTTGTCGCCCCTTTAAAGTCTCATTAATGGCTTCCAACGAGCGCAGTATGAGGGCTAGTTCAGGCAATGGTGGTGGTGGTGCTGGAAGTGTTGGCAGTGCTTGCAACGAAGCTCCCCTACCTCGACTCCCTTGAGTCCTGACCATCATGTATGATTTAACCTACATCAACCAAGTTGTCAGGGTGAGTTCGAGGATGTTTCAAGTTGGTGCTACTCAAACTAGAAACAGGGTTAGGCATAAGTTTTCTTTACTTGTCTGTAAATAGACATTACTCCTTTAGGGGATTGGCTAGGTTAGGATTAGGATTAAGTGTCTAAGCTTGATTTCTTTGCCCCTATGAAAAAAAACTATTGGTCCCCTTGCCCTGCAGCTATGCTATCCTTGTGCCATACTCGCCAATTCCTATGCTTACTCACCTAGGGCATATGCCGCCTCCTCCCCACCTGTCCTATTCTAAGTCCTTTTAACTTTTTGCTTACAACTAAATATCCTTTGGTGCCTGACTCGTGAGATTTTCCTTGGCGCGTAGTGTTGGCGTTGTTGATTGTTGCATTGCGATTTAGTGTGGACTTTGACTGGTGGAATGGAGTGGAGGGAATTGGCGCTCAGCTCGACGAATTGTGTGTATGGTCTCGTGGACCTGACGCTTGGACAATTGGAGTTTATACTTGGGATACAAAGATCAACGGCGCCAAATAAGCCTTTACCTTGATTTCCAGTGCATTCACTAATTATGATTCAACACAGTTAGCTGGCTCCGAATCAATAGGTTAGGTAATGGCGCAAAACACACACCACCTCATGGGGCACGTCCGCTCACACAGGACCTTCCTCTCTTCTCAGCCTGAAGAATTCAAAGGTTCTCCTAATTCCCTATCGAGAATCTTTTTACCCACAGATTCTCTTCGTCCCGTGATCCTCTTCCTTAACTTCTCGGAGGATCGGAACTCACAACTTTGTGAGTCCAACAGTCGAGCGCTACACCGTCGGATCCTCGAGATTCGATGCGTCAGTCAACTCGCTGACTTTTCCTGAGGGATTTTGCTACTCATGACCTCGCTACTCATGATACCAAACTTTTGGTTCTCCAACCCCCGATACTCGTGGTACCAAAACTCTGATGCACACGTGTGACTTGACACGTCCACACCCATCACTTCAATCGAGATTTCTGCGCTATCGCGATCTCACCCCTCGCGACTTCACTACTCACGAGGCTTAATAACTTCCCCGTCAACTCCCGAGGTCCGAGGTGCCGAGAATCACGACCTCGTTCCCTCGCAACTTCGTGATTTCTGTGGCCAAGTCCTCGAGCCTTTTATCGTGAGGTCCTGAGGCACGATTCCACGTGCCAATCCAACGGTCCTTCCGCTATCCAGATCCAACGGCTATTTATTTCCTCACTCCTCGCATCCTCGTGACTTTGAATACCCAATGATTGGGCTATCACCCTATGAGCTCTCGAGCTCGCGAGATCCTTAGATCTCTGCCACCTGTCCCATTCAGATGGACGCTCCTGATCCTCTCGCCACTTCGTCGCTTCGCGTACTCGCACCTCGTGACTTTTAACGCCAATTTCTCAACCCTTCCACTTGTGAGTTCCTGAGATGCAAGGTGCCACCTGTCCACTTGCCAACTCCTGTAGATCCACACTATCCTCAGAGTAGTCGAGATCTCGCTCCTCACAATATCGCGACTCTCCTTACCAAACTTAGGTCACTTTCCTCACAAGGTCCCGATAGGCGATCTTGTGAACGATCCAACGGCCTTGACCGACTTGGATCAACGGTGCTGCCCCTCCTGAGATTTGAATCCTCTCCATTCCTGCGCCGTAACTACCTTGCACTTCCGCAAGATCCAACGGCCCACAAAACTTCGTGAAATCCCCTTGGATGATTTCGTCCGTACGTTCTTCCTTGTGAAAATCCACGAAAAGGAAGAAGTGTCTCTCCATGAGACTCGTTGTCTGCTCGTCAACCTGCGATGATTCCCTACACTTATCCTTCGATGAGTTCGAAGGCCTACTCCTCCTGAGTTTCCCTTGAAATCCTCGAATCCTTAGAAAGAACTTTGCACTCACTCCTTACGGAAAATCTTCAACTTTGTCTAAGTGTTGAAGTCTTTCGACCCTGCGCACTCCTGCAGCAGCAGTATTTCAATACTTTGCTTAGAATCGCAACTCTGAGACTTCACTTGGCCTGCACTCCTTGCACGACACTCTGCCTATCTGCACTCTAGAGGAAATGAGAACAAAATATTTCTCTAAGTGAACCCTTCTGTCAACGCACTCCTTGTGGACAATTCGACTGCACTCCTTGCAGAAATCTTCTGGCTTACTTAGAGAAACAATTAAAACTCATTCTATCTCCCTCTCAGACTTTTGTTCAACCATAAATCACATACACAACATATAAAAGCACATGTAAGACAGGAAGCAAATATTCATGAGCGTAACATCAATACATAGAGAATAGACACATAACCATGGATTTGAATCAAAGCTTTCTTCTATTAATTCAATATCTGTACATGGATGTTCTCTACACAGTTCTCTGCTTGCTCTTCTCTTCTTGCTCCTACTCTCGATATGTTACCACAATACAATGAGGGTGTCTATATATGTTTTCCCTCTTGAACTCTAAACTATCAAATCTAGAATTAAATATTCTATCTACTAGCATTAACTAGATTAATTGTCTCCTATCTACCAAAGGACGAGAGCTTAAAGGCTCAAGGTCCAATGCAATGTACAAATGCGCCTTCATAAATGTTTCTTTAAAGACTTGCGCTACAATCCCAAAGAACTTCAAAATTTTGGGTTTGTTTATCCAGCTGATCTCCACTCGATGTGCTGGCTCGCTTGATGAGTTGGCAATGCTCCTGCATCAGGTAATAAGCCAGTTAGTCTTAATCTTCATACTGTATATTTCTAATAATAATACCACTCTAATCCCTACAACGTTACCATTAATATAAATAAGTAAAATAATTTATTTGTAAAGACTTATGAGGGTGCGTTGGTGTTGGTGCTCTTCTTAAGGCGCTTCACTTGGTGGGTGGTCGCGGGTTCAAAACCCATGGACCTCTAAAATTTATACTTAGCCCTATATTATTAAATTATTTAAATGAAAACTCATATATATATATATATATATATATATAATTTAAATTCACACAACTGTATTAATACTTTTAAATATTTTATTAAAACTAAAAATTTATATAAAAGTATAATTATTCAAAAGCTTATTAATACTTTTTTTTTTTTATAAATAAATAAAACTAAACATTAATATTACTTTAAATATATATATATATATATATATATATATATATATATATATTAAAAAAAGTCTTACCTTCAGTTCGAAAAGAGTTTAATGTGCTCTGTGGCATTCGCTGGCAGCCTTTAAGGTCGGGATTCTGGCATGAGGTCCACGTGCCTGGCCTCGGCTCTCAGTACCAAAACCTAAGCTCTTCCTTAACCCTAACGCTCCTTCACTTCCACCTCTTTCCTCTGTCGCCTCTCGCCTCTGCTTTGTCCCTCTGCTCTTGGCATTGGTGTTGGTCTGGTTGTTAGCGATCAAGACAGTCCTTCAAAGCCTCACAATTTAGTGATAAGATCCCGAGCCACTGCCAGGTAAGTATCCACTACCCATACCATGGTACATATATATAGAGATATAGCTAGATACCTTCTGGAGATTTTTGGGGGTAATCTGCGATCATTTTCATTTGGGATTTGTTTTGTTTGTTTTTAATATTTGTGGCATTGAAAGGCAGTAGTTCACTTGAGATTTAAATGAAGCGGCCATTAACAGACAACAAAATGCATGGGTTCCATATTGGTTACTGGGATAATGTAGAAGTCCCCCAACTAGTGCTCAACCTTGTGTTTGTCTTGGAATTGAGTAGGCTTTTGGCCAATTGGCTTCTCTCCTCTTTCGGTATACCAGACCATCAATATGGTGCTCCCCTGGATCATCCCCTCACCACTTGGCCCATAACTCCTTTAACTAATACTGTCAGTGTTCGTTATTCCGACCTCATCTTCTCCGCTTCTATTTCACCTTCTTCCCCTATTTCCCTTGTCCCTCCATACCGTGACCAGTAGAGCGTTTGTGAGAATTTTCCCACCGTCTTCGACTATGGGAGTCTCAGAGCTGATTACCATGAGGCTGTTGTTTGTACTGTTTGTTTCAATAACTTTGTGTTGCAGGATCGAGTGCACCGACTTGCTAAATGTGGCCATGTTTTCCATATGGAGTGTTTGGATAAGTGGTTCGAATATGAGAACTACATTTTCCCTCTCTGTAGATCTCCCATCTTCTAGACACAGGTTGAAATCATCATCATCAACTATTATAAGTCTAATTGATTGTTGTGAATTGTTAATGTAAGTCTAGTAGGATAGATTTTATGGACATTTTGCTGACCACATGAAAAGGCCTCTATAATAAAAATGTATTGTGGATTTATTGACCTTTTAATCTTTGTTATGGACTTGGGTGACACAACAATTTTTCTATATAGAGAAAGGTAATCATCTTTTATTAATTTTTTAAAAATATTTTTAAACACAAAGATATGAGTTTTCAGACTTATGTGTTAGGGTTTTCATAATTCACCAGAAGATCCACAAAGATATGTGAAACTAGGCTACTTATCTAGGCCATTCATTCTATTGGGTAAGATTAGGCTATGATTTTGTGGTAGATATTTGAGAGTTTATCACAATTAGCTCAGGTTTGAATCTCCTCCCCCTATTCCAGTATAGGCTTTACCTGAGAATCTTGAAACCACATCCCAGGGTTTCAATGACACCCTAGCCATTTTACCCATTGGATAGACCAATCTGGGCCCAACCTCTTGTGTCCAATACTCAACCTCTTGGGCATCATCTCTATTTTTTGTTTTCACCTAAAAACCAGGCGATCAAGAGGAAGAAGCGAGCAGATCTTGATAGATATGAAAACCCAAGGAATTAAGAGGAGGATGTTTGAAGATCTTAATAGAGATGTTAAGGTCCAACACAATTAGCCATCGTCCTCTCAATGTGGTATTTGGTGCAAAAATAACTGAGGTGTAACTACATTACATTTGGCTGCTAATAGAGATGATATTGAGGTACAACACTATTATTCTATTTATATCGCATCTGCTATATAATTTCTTTACTTATTTCATGGCGATGTATGTCAGTGGATAAAATAAAATCATGTTTATGTATTCATGGGAAACCTTGTTCGGATCTCTACGCTCTAAGGAAACATGTTGTAACAACCCTAGTTGTATTCATATTTCACTTGTTTTCCTTTGGTAAATTTGTTTTTACATTTTCAATATGTATTTCATTTATTTTTATACTTGTGTTAAAATTTCTATGTTTGGTTTGCAGGTTAGGCGGAGCTAGAGCTAGAGCTTGGAGCTTTGGCCCTCAGGCCTAGATTTCAAACAAAAGCTCTGATACCATTTGTAGTGGCCATATTATTTAACATTAATTAATTCTACAAACAAAACAATAAAATTCAATAATTCCTTTTAATTCAGCACATACACATTTTAAATTTATTATAACGAATAATAAAATTTTATAACAGAATAAAAAAAATACATAATTTTAAAATACCTTGGTCTGATGCTAATTCCTCCGTCGATCTGGTTGTTCATTGCTAAACCAGATCCAACACTGCCCAAACCTTGTTCCACCCTGCCAACTAGGACAACTTCCTAGCTCCAGGATATCATACGGATATCCTGGTCCTCGTGCCCAAAACCTCCAGCAAATTGGTGCCCCAGGCTATATTGATTCAATCCATCTACAAAACTCAAAATCTCCTCTCTCTGTGCAAATCCAAGAGAACCCTCCAAAATGAAATTCTTCGTAGAATGATCCTCTTCCCAAAAGAATGCCTTTCACCATAAGGCTTTCCCCGTCATATTACCCCTTCACCGACTTCCCCTCCTTCATTACTTTCCTTATCCATTTATTAATTATCTTATCCTTTCGTAGTTAATGCCCCTTATCCCATTATTCATTATTTTATCCTTTTGTATTTATTATCTTATCTTATATTTAATGTCCTATCCCTTCCCGAATACGTAAGCTTTAATTTAACAATATAATTTATTAACCCCCTTTAATTCTTTACTTAATTAATTAATCCTTGACATCCATGAACAAATAATTAATAATAATTAATTAGTTAATGTTATTTAAGAAATAATTATTGTTTAGCTAACTTTTAGGACAATCAGATTATTAAATTAATTATAATTAATAATCCTATACATCTATTTAAGCAGGGTCATTATAGATTGGTCGATAATGATGTTGGTTTCAGATGAACTTGGTGAACTTCCTTATGTATTGATTAGTATATGATGTGTCACTATTGATTATGTTAATGCGTTGATTTGTGTCATTAATAATTATGATAATGTGAGCTTGTGATGTGATTAATTGTGTTGTGATGTTTTTAATTTCCTAATGCAATTTTTTTAACCTATTGTACATCAATTTTGTTGTCCTAACCATGATGTCATTACATATGGTATCAGAGCGTGTTCAACCCTGCGACATTGGACCGTTACGCCTTCCACTGTGTTAGAAAAATGATTAAAATCACATCATTAGTAAATATTGAAATTGTCCATGCGAAAATCATGGTTAGAGGACATCAAATGAGTAGACGTCCTGGTGCAGGAAGACGAGGTATGCCTCCTCTGAGTGTATCCACATGAAATGAATCTAATCCTTAGAAGGATGGGAAGACTGTTGAGGAGGAATAGGTCGATGTGGGGATTATGGTAGGGAAGACGAGATCCTTTCAAAGGATATTGGTGGCTTGATCAATGATCTTGATAGGATGAGGGCAGGACGTTTGGACCCAAGAAGGGTTCACAATGCCCTACAATAGTTAGTAGTAGTGTACTCAAGTAACTCAAGAAAGTTAAGTTTATGAGTTCATGGGTACCATGGACGGCTCAACCGTTGAGGCATGGTTGGAGAACATGGCAATGTTCTTCGCACTTCGTGACTTTACCTCCAACATGAAAGTACACATGGTCGTATTTCAGGTGAAGGGGAGTGTTCTTTTATGGTGGAAGACTCTCCTACCTCAGCTAAACATGGTCATCAAAGACGTGTCATGGGAACTGTTCTGGGAGAGGTATTTGTCAGAGAAATTCTTCGAGCATCAACTTAATGAGTTCAATGCCTTGTGACAATGTGGTCATATGGTAGCAGAGTATGAGGCCAGATTCATGGAGCTACTTAGTTATTCCCCACACTTTAACATGGAGAAGTTGAAGGTCAACAAGTTTTTGTTGACCTTAACTTCAACATTCGTGCAAAGGTATGGATCCTAATGCCCCAAAAATTGTACAATGCAGTCCAGAAGGCCCTCATAGATGAGGAAGAGCTATGTGGTGTGGGTCAGGAAAAGACTCCTTCTAGACCAATGGGACATACGACATTGGGAGCACAACAACTTCTACTTCGGGGACCAGGAGTATTGGACCGAAGACCGGATGTTGGACATGTGGAGAACCACATTACCAACGGGACTATCCAATTGAGAAGGCTAGAGTGGTTGGATCAACAGGACACACTACAGTCAGAGATTTAGGCAAGGACCACGAGATTCATGCCATGGTGAACAAACTTTAATCCGAGCACCAGTCCATTGTTTTTGAGACATTAGGTACCATCTTCGACCAAACTTTTAGTATTTTGATAGATACTGGTGCTATCGAAAGATTTATTTCTAGTGTAGCACTAAAAATAATTAAGATAAAGGTAGTCTAGTAGGATGCATTTAGGTATGTAGAAATGGCTTCAAGTTCCAAACATAAGTTTGGCGGAAGGGTTACAGTTGTCCCATTAACTTGGGATAATTTGTAACGAAGTCTAACCTATATTTATCGATCTTAGGATTGTATGACATCATGATCAGTATGGACTGGTTGGAATCGTGTGATGTGATACTCAACTGTAATACGAAACAATTGAATTTAAACGATGATGAGGGACAGAGAAGATTGATCGTAGGAATAAACCATGGAGTGTCCTTGAGGTTCTTTTCTTCCCTACAACTGTAGAAGAGTATGCGCAAAGTATGCAAGCTATATGAAATATTAGCGCTAAATGAAAAGGGAGACACGGAAGGATTAGAAAACCTTCTAGTGGTACAAGATTTTGCAGGCGTGTTTCTAGAAGTGTTACCAGGTTTGCTTCCCAAAAGAGACTTGCAGTTTACAATCGACTTGAAACCTGGAACTAAACCGATAACAAGAACGCCTTATCATATGTCAATGCCTGAGTTACAGGAGTTGAAAATACAACTAAAGGAGTTGTTTGACTTCATACTTATACGTCCAAGTGTGTCACCTTGGGGTGCACCTATTATTTTCATAATAAAAAAGGATGGGTTGTGGAGACTTTGTATTGACTACCGTCAATTGAACAAGGCGACGATCAAGAACCAATATCCATTACCAAGAATAGATGATTTATTTTATCAAATGAAGGGCATGAGGTTGTTTTCAAATATCGAATTAAGATTGAGGTATCCCCTGTTACAAATTAAAGAGGAAGATATTCCTAAAACCGCATTCAATTCAAGGTTTAGACACTAAGAGTTCATCATTTTACTGTTTGGACTGACAAATGCCCTGGTGGTATTCATGAGTTTCATGAATGGGGTATTCTGTGAATTATTTGAAAAAAAATTTCCAGTATTCATTGATTACATACTGATATATTCTCGAATGACAGAAGAATATAATGAACATTTACGCTTAGTACTACAGTGTTTACGAGAAAACAAATTATACAAGAAACTATCAAAATGTTCTTTCTACCAAACAAAGATTTATTACTTAGGGCATGTTATATATGGCAAAGGAATCATTGTGGATCCAACAAAGGTAGAGGATATTATGGAATGTACCACGTTGATAAACATACTAGAAGTACACATCTTTATGGTTTTAGAAGGATATTACCGACAATTCGTCGAAGGTTTTTCAAAGATAGCAAATTCGATCATGAAATTGCAAAAGAAAATCAAGAAGTTTTTATGGAGAGAGAAATGCATTGAAGCGTTTCAAAGGCTCAAGGAGTTGTTGATGACAACGCTGATAATAAAATTCTCTGACATGGACAAGCAATTCTTGGTATGCACAAATGCGTCAAAGGAAGCTTTAGGCAAAGTTTTAATGCAAGATGGTCAAGTGATTGCTTACATTTCAAGGAAATTCAGAAAGCATGAGGAGAACTATGCATGACTTGGAGTTATTGGCCATTGTGTATACCTTAAGGGTTTGGAGAAACTATCTGATTGGATGAAAAGTTGATATAAATATAGATCACTGTGGATTGTAGCACATATTTACATAGAGTGACTTGAATGCACGACAGAGGCGTTGGTCGAAATTGCTTAGTGAATACGACTTCGATATTTCTTACGTTAAAAGTACAATTAATAGAGTGGCGGATGCGTTGAGTCAGAGACCACATATATTTTCGATAATACCTCTTTAGATGAATCTTCAAGAAAATATTCTAACTTTACAGATCGACGATGACTGGTACCAAGAGGTTAAGGAAAATATTGGACAAGACACCATGATGGTGCCAAGGTTTGCAGGATATACATTGGACAATGATGAATTGACGAGGTATAATAATGGGATTTATGTACCGCCTAACGACAACAAACTAATAAAAGAGAACAATGAGTTATTCGCTCCCTTAACACCTTGGAAAAAGGTTTGAATTTGGTTCCTGGGGTAAACTGGGGTTCTGAACAAAAGCCTAGTGGATGTCCTATGCAAAATTATTAAAAAACAAGAGTCAAAAAACATTTAATAAGCTACGACCAAGTCTTTTCATGTGTCTTTAAGTGACACACAACAAGTTGTTCAGGGTCCTTAACACATAGTAACAAGACCAAAATGGACTAGTATTACCCGTAATTGTTCAGAAAGTGGTCTCATAATTGTTCTGAGTCTAGAAAAGGGTATGAAAATTTAAAATACAACCTTTAAACAAACCTTCACAACCACATAAAGAGTATGTTATTGGTTGTAACTTATATTCACCGAGGAATGGGGTGGAATGACAAAAGGTAAGGCATTAGCATGCATTTAATTATGATTTTTAAGTTGTTTAAACACAAGAAATGACTACCATATAGTTTTGAAAGTCTTGTTGATCCTGCAAACACCTATTATCCCACAATTGTTCCACTTAGTATAGAAAGGGTGAGATTAGCTAGACCATATTTCTAGAACAAGGAGTGCTCCATGCAGTTCAGAGAAGGAGGGATTATCCCCTTCTCATCACTAATGCTTTCGGTCTCTTAAACCAGCTTGGATGGAAGAAGGATACCTGCAAAAAGGAAGAGGCTCAGGACCCCCCTTGATAGAGTTTTAGTTGAGCTTACCCAAGTAGAGTAGTATTCCAACCAAGTTGAGCTATTCAACTTCTTATCCATGTGATTTACGAGAGTAGTCAAGATCACTCGATTGATACCAAGTAAACAAATTCTGAGGGGATTTTGATGAAGAATCCCTAGATTTGACTCGTAGTACTCTAGAAGCTAAAATTGCATGAATTCAAAGACCAAGCCATCCATGTGGTGATATCACATCCTTCTTTCGCAAGCGTGTCACTTGGTCAACAAAAAGTTAAAATCTAGCTAACTTATATAAGATATAAATATATGTATAAATACATATATATAGCTAGATAATATAGTGTCTTTGGTTTTTTGTGTTTTTTGGGGCGGACCCTTGCCTTTATTTTCAATTTTTGTGTGTTTTTTTGTGTTTTTTATTTGTTGTTTTTTAATGGCCCGTTTAGGGGCAACAATATGAAAGTTAGAAAAAAAAAAGTAAATATACAATGCAGATGAATACCAATTCACCCTCCCTACTAAACTTGACATTAACCACAATAGGTATTATGGTAGAGGAACCCAACCATCACCCAATCATAGGTTTATGTGCCTTTTTTCCTTCATCTCGGGTGGCATGGTACTCGAATAGATTTAATCAAAGTTAAACTATACACCTTTAGTATTCAACCCAAATGAATGGTCTGAATCTCTTTGTGGGCCGCATAGTTTCCATATGCATGAGAACCCTGACTGATTCCTTGTTTGGGGAATTGAAACTATTTAATAAAATTAAATAAATGATGAGGTACAAAAGAGAATTTTTATATTTGTTTATAAGCAGAAAATTACATTAAAAATTAGAAATTCCTTCACAACAACTTGGTATAATAACATTGGAACATGTGGAAGGTTTGTGTAACTGACTGAAATCAAAATAAATGTAAAAATGAGAGTGGGGAATGGATTTTATAGGTTTGTCCCGATGTTTTTATTTTCTACCTTGTTGTCCCCTTCACCTCAAACAGGTCTTCAGTTGGTTCCCAACCACTTAGAGGAATCAAAACATGTAACCAGTTACATGCTAACAAGAAAGCAATGGAATTTTAGTGATTTTGAATGACATAGTTGAACCAGGGATAATTTTAAGTATGAAAAATTATTTTAAAATGTAGAAACCTTGGCAAATCTTACTGATCCTTCATATGCCAACTATAAATTTTTGGCAATATTTTTATAAAAATGTTCAAATTTCTAAGGATTTTATGTAGTTTGTATAAGATTTTGGTGATTTTTAAGGTAAAATAATTTTATCCTATAGAATTTGGGTGAATCATTTTTAGAATAGTGAATCTTTTTTTGGAAAAAACCATGAAAAATTAGCCCATGAGCAAAATTTAGCCCCTAAAGTCATCCCTGAGTTGAACTAAATAGCACATAAAATAGTAAATGACAACCATATAATAACCAACTAATATGGCTTTCCTAGAAGGGTTAATTCACTAGATTGGTCAATTTTCCTATTTATGAAAACAATATAAAGGGTAGAAAATGAAGACTAAAAGAAAATTGAAATGAGATAAAAACAAACAACAATAACTAGAAAGAAAAGAAGTCTTTGAGGGCTATCCTAAGGGACCCCTAGACTTCCTAACTACTAACTATGGATGAGTACTTAGATCCTTCCATGGAAATCTGCACAAAAAACACATTAAACAAGTTAAACACAGTTGTTAATCAATGCAAACCAACAAGTTAAACCCAAGGAAGTAATAAGAAACGTCTAGCTAATTGATCCCTCTTGGAGATAACTAACATATAAAGAATTTAGTACTACCCCTCAACCCTTAAATAAAAAGTAAACAAATCCAACAAATGAAGGAGAACAAGTACAAATAAACACTAAGACTCTTTGGAGAAAATTCAACAGAGCTTTGATGATTTATTCAACAAGCCTCCATGGATGATATTGGGGGCTAAATTTCATTCCTGGGCTAATTTTCCATGTTTTTTCCAAAAACGAGATTTGCTATTTTAAAAATGATTCGCCCAAATTCTATAGGATAAAATTATTTTACTTTAAAAATCGCCAAAATTTTATAAAAATTATATAAAATCCTTAGAAATTTGAATATTTTTACAAAAATATTGCCAAACATTTATAGTTGGCATATGAAGGATTAGTAAGAGTCACCAAGGTTTCTACATTTTAAAATAAATTTCCATTCCATCCTTAAAATCATCCCTGCAAGCCACGCTATGTACAAAGACATCTTCTTATTTATAAAGGAGAGGTGAAGGCTAGGGTTAGGTAATAAGAAACTTGTCACTTTTGGAAAAGTGACAAGTGGAGCACCCTAAAGTTCTTTGTCCTTATCCAAAAATAAATCAAATCAGATTTGATTCGATACTTTTAATTACAATATTTTAATAAAAAAGGTAAATCATTTAGGACAACTTATTACAAAATGTCATTAGGGATGTTGACAAAATTGAGGTGTCACCTCATCATTTTCCTTGGGATTTGTTTCATCCCAATGGCACTTGATATCTTCCATGTTTTGAAGATGTAAATGAGGTATCTTCTTGGTGGCCCAAACCATCAATGACTACCCGATTCATCAGGATAAAGTCCCATGACTTGGGAAAAATTTGGGACTACTTTGGAGGGCAGGGGGTCTTGGGTTTCACTGCTGAATATTAGGAAATGCCCCATGTTCAAGCACTTTGCAGACCTAATTTTACCACCCCTTGCTTCCTATAAGTATCCTTGTGAGATGATGAAGCATGGCTTCAATTTGGGCTTGATTTGGTGAAGGGACCCCTTAGGCCTGAACCTTGGAAGTTTTTTCCCTCTTACTAGATAGCCACAAATCTGATTTTTTATGCTAACGTGGTGTATCTCTATCCACCAAATTTTCACTGCCTTTCATTTGATGCAAATCAATCTACGGACGAGAGAGATAAGAACCCAGAAAGGTTCAGGGGAAAGTACTAGTTGGAGGGATAATCAATGGAAGATAGGAAATTAAAAATGAAATATGGGTTTAATTTCAGAATTGGTAAACTACTATAGATCAACATGGTTGTAGCTAAAATGGGTCTCTTTCATATTTCGTAAATTTGGTCCCAAAGGCCTCCACTTAGGCCTCCTTCTGGCACATGTTTCTAGGCCAATGAGGAGTCCCTGTCACTTTAGAAGGATTTACTGAAAATGTGGTCTGATTTTTTGAAAGTGTATTTGATAGCTTCATTCCACACTTCACCTCGGTCATTTTGACTATTTCTGGGAAAACATTCGCCTTTGGATGGTGAAGTTACGTAATTAGTTTCTCCTAGAAACCTTGAGGGGGGTAAATATTAAATTTTATAATATAGTTCCAAAATGAAAAAAAAATAACTTATTTAATTAATTTATTTATTATGTAATTTAAATTATATATATATATATATATATATGAATGAAAATAAAAATAAAAACAAAAAATAGAATAATTTTTAAACAAAACTATATAACCATATGTAATAACATGTGGGCCTAATGGTTAAGAACATGTGTTTCTTCTTAATAGGTCACAAGTTCAAATCCAGAGGGGGTTAGGGTATGTATACCTCTATAGGCTTTACCAGTCAAATCGCAGGGGTCCCTTCTCCCACAATTAAGGGGGTCTCATACACCAGTTTGGTGTCTAGCTTGGTCGTGACCTTAAAAAAGGATTATTATTATTATTATTGTTATTATTATAAAAACTTACCCCACCTCAGAGCATATAGGGCCCCAGTCATATGCAGGTCCCATGTGACCTATGTAAATATAATAAAAACTCAAATGTTGAAACCCCCAACCCTAGTTACGCCGAAAGGCGTACACCTATTGACAATGAGCACAATTAATCACCTTTTAATCTAAAATTCTAATTGGATGGCTAACAATTGAAGATGTTGGCATATTCTTAGTCGTCCTCCCAAATAATTGAATGTGATTTCCTCTTCATAACTTTATTGTATTTTTGAATGCATCCATTAAGCTGTTTACCTTTTAACATTTACCTAATCATATTAAGAAATTAATGTAGCATTATATGATTGCCACGTTTAAATGATTAAACTTTGGATTTAGCACATTGGCTGTGCTGGTTATAGACACTCATTTTCTGGTTGTGCATTTCATTTTCTAGCTGTGCATTTCATTTTCTGTCTGCGCCTTTCAACGTTCATCAGCCACGGTTTTGAGTGGCTGTGCTAGTGGTATGTATATTAACATGACCATATGTTGCACTCGGAAATTAAACTTTTTTCGAGCAATCGATCGCCTAGGTGACCACCACCAAGTGAAAGGACTTTGCTATATGCCCCCCAACGCACAATTTTTTTTTAAATGTTTGAAAGCCCCAAGGGTCGAGTAGTAGTGGCTCTGCCCTAGTGGCTGGAAAACCCCCCTCCCAACTTACATTCTTTTTTTGTTTGCAGGGTTGACCAAGGTGGCTCGATGGCAGGGTTACTATGGAGTGCATAGGGTGGAGGCCGACGATAGCAGAGGGCCATCATTGGTGGTTGAAGGAGGGGAAGTTGTGGTTAGATAGACACCCCACACTTTTCCATTGTTTATTTGTTGGTTCTTGTAGGTCGACGGGTGGAGGTGTTGGTTGATGCACCTGTGACAATGTATGGGCAAGGTGATGAGCGTAGAGGTGGTGGCAGAAGAAGGTCGGGCGACTCCCAAGTGGGTGAATTGTGTGCAAAGAAGGGTTTGGGAGAGGACTGTGCACGAGCCAAAAAGAAGAGAGGGTATCCATGCACAGGTGGAGGAGGAGAGGAGCTGAGGGATGTGTTAATTTTGGAGGAGGAGGAGTGTTCAACCCCAAGGTGGGCGACGATGGAGGTTGCGAACGAGTAGTGTCTGTGGGCCTAGAGAGGAGGAGCAGCTTTGAGGAGGGTGGCTCGATCACCTTGTGCAGAGGTAGCCCATCGGTGGTGGAGGAAGGGTGAAGCTGCTCACGGGCAATGGCCCATGGGAGGTCTGCCCGAGTTTAATTTTTACCAAAAGTGGGTCACAACTTTAGAGTAAGGAGAGGGGAGTTCGATGGTTCGACTCCCTCCCATCCCTCCTTTGAAATTTTGCATGGAAATTGTTTTTTTTTCAGAGGGAAAAAGTGGAGGGGTCGAGGTTTCAAACCCCCTGGACATCATAATTGTAGGCACAAGCCTATACAATTCATCAAACTCAGTTTTTTTAAATATTTAAGGGAGCCCTGGAGGCATGGGCCTAGTGCCCACGATGGGTTTGAATCCCCTCTCCCTTATAGTTTTGCTCAGAGAACATTGTGAAACTTTGAACCAACACTCAAAGGTATTTGAACCAACAAACAAAGCATAACTCTAAACCAACAAAATCATGAATCTGAACCAACAAAAATAATAGGAGGCAAACCACCCTCTTCAGTAAGAAAACTACAAAAGCCATCAACCTTTGCCTAAGCAAGAAAACCACTAGTTTTGAAATGAAAACAAGGTATGGATGTATGTATTCTATGTTGGTCACTATTTGGAGGTTGTGGCCTACTATTCTATTGCAGTTGCTCGAAACCTAGTGCTTCTTGGAACCACACTCTTCCATGAAATCCTGAGTTGCAGAGCGCTCCCCTTCCTTTGCAAAACTGCCAAATGAGCTCTCCCCTTCCTTTGCAAAACTGCCAAATGAACTGAGGAAGGGGGTGCATGTTTTGTATTTTCCAAAAAACTTGATTTTTTGAATTTTCCCCATTTGCATGGGAGAGGCTCCATGACATGCCCTCATTTTTAGCCAATTTTGAATTTTATTAATAGTTTTTCTCAAAATATGTGTCAATAACTTTGACTTTTGACTTTTGACCATGACCTCCTTGCCTGAGGCTGAAAATGCTGCTAGATGAGACAGAGTTGGAATTGGATGCAGAGCATGTTGTTGAAAATATCTAGGTGAGCCCATAGAAAATATTCCCTTGGTGATGTAATCTGATGCCACTTAAGCTCTCAATTTTGGCCACAAACATCTGCAGCCTAAAACCCTAATTTACTGGTGGGGCCCACAAAATGCTCAATCTTGCGAAAAGGTGCCACATCGTCATACGATGTCCAATGGGTGAAAACAAAGTATTGGTAGAAAGGTATAGACAAGTACTTCGACAAGGTGGCAATGGATTTTTGAGATGAGGCTATTAAGCAATGCTTGGACTTCCCTAAAACCCTGTCATGCTAGTTGATCACACCATCCTGCCTAAAATAGTTCAAAGACTTGTGACAACTCTAACTAGGTCATCCAATTTCATGGGGAAAATGAGGTATCATTAGAAAGGTCTCTAAGTATACTACAACATGGAATCCCTGATTTTCTAATTCATAGCCTATTAATAAGAAAATTTTAACCTTAAACCATTGTTACCAATCTGGCCCTTGAAACTAGTCACAAATTTGCGAAGCCTTGTTCTCACCAATTGGGGGTCACAACTAGGCATAAGATATACTGTTGGAAAGGTATCGCACTTTCCTACATCAATTTTGGGCCTAATTTTCCTTTTAGGCCAACAATATTAATCGAAAATGACCAGGAAGTCATAGCTATGGGTTTTGGCCATTTAAGAGGTGTGAAAGTTATGCCCTTCATAGACTGGTCATATGAACTTGGAATCAGGATCATGATAGCCCATTGGAAGTATTATCCTTATCCCTATAGGGTGAAAGTCCTATATTTTCCATATAATGAATAAATTTGATTGTATTTCCTGTGGAATACCATGTCCTCACAGGACCCACCTAGTGATA
The DNA here is from genome assembly GCA_000966675.3 of Picea glauca. Taxonomy (NCBI): domain Eukaryota; kingdom Viridiplantae; phylum Streptophyta; class Pinopsida; order Pinales; family Pinaceae; genus Picea; species Picea glauca. The sequence continues at coordinate 201,324 of JZKD02S0285999.1, read as the reverse complement.
AGTGAATGGGGCCAACATTCAAATTTTTGCAAACAGAGTCCTCAACTCATGATATATGAATTGAGCATCCTTGAAATAGGTAAATATGATATGTGAGGGTTTTAGAACTCAAAAATAATCTCAAGAGAGTCTCCCCTAGGGGAAAAGAACATGGCTTCATGACAAGTTGGAAAAGGTCGGAATGAGTATGCTTGGGTGTTGTCAAGATGTTGATGGACATAAGGGTACTAATGACCATTATATAATTGTCCAATAGGTGATAGTAGGCTATGGAACATCATGAATTTGAAATCTATTTGGCCCTACTATCCCTCAGTTTGATACTGGAGGTACCAACCCAACTAAATCTGACACCCTGCAACTGACTTGAACTGATATCAAGTCACTATGGTGCTCAGAAAAAACCTATGAAATAATCTCACTAATACCCTTTAATGGGAAAGGGCAATGTTGACTATGAACCCTACCATTGTCTTTGACTAGAACCAAAGAATAAGAGGTTGATAAGAGAAACCCTCAGGCCAACTTGTGAAGGAATGAAAGTGATAAACATCATGTTGAGCCCAAAGCATATTTTTGGATCAAAAAAGCAGAGAGAGAGAGAGAGTTTGGTGGTGAGAGAGAGAGAGGGAAATATGGGTAGAGGAGGGAGAAAGAGAGGGAGAGAGAGAGGGGAAGATAGAATGCAAGTGAAAAAGTGAGTGAGAGATAGAGAGAGGTCAAATAGAGGGGAATATAGAGAGATGGAAGGAGCGAGGAAGGGGTAGAGTGAGATATGGGGTAGAGAGAGGGGGGCGTCAAGAGAAAGGGAGATACATGGAGAGAGAGAGAGAGAGAGAGAG
>JZKD02S0285999.1:150271-184497 GCA_000966675.3 Picea glauca | reverse complement strand
TATTTTATGAATAAAGAAGAATTGAGATGTTTTGGCTTGTCTATCTTATTGCATATGGTTGAGTTATGTTCCATGGTTATCTCTTTCTGTTATTTGTTGCATACACACATATAAAAACATCTAAAAAGTAGACCAGCAAAGTGTTTGACGAAATACCACAACCAAGAAAAAGTTTTTAAAAGACACCAAAACAGTGATGATCCTTGCATAATGGCTTGGGATCATTACATCCAGGCGACGGGTCTTCCACTGAGCGGGCAGAAATGGTTCAAAAATGCCAAGGTAGAGGAGGTACCATGGAGCTTTTTCTTCACCTCTAAGAAAATCAACTATTGTGATAAAGGTATGCATGTATCCTTGTTGAAAAATCAGCGACATGCTTTGCTAGCAATCCTGAGACAATTCATGACATGCGAGGCTCGCTTTGGTCTTGTTTTCCTGTATCACATACGTTTGTTGATGAATTTCATCAAGTTTCAGTTAAATATGCTCTATTATTTATTGAGAAGCCTGTATAAGATAGCGAAAAGGTATAAGAGACAGTGTTTAAATTACAATCAGTTTCATCATGGGTTGATAAAAATGTTGTTGGTTCATCAACTAAAATTACAAAATGATAATTGGGATGCCTTCCTAGTCCGAAATGGTTTCATTACACCCAGTACCGTAGAGGTTGATAAGACCATGATGGAAGAAATCACAGTCCCTGCCACTGACAGAGAAATTCCTCCATCTAAAGAAGCATGTGTTACGACCATCCTCAATGAGCCTATGCCTGAGAAAAAAGATGCTGAGCCGACAACCTTTGAATTGCATGGCCATGAACAACACACCTATCCTAACACCTCTATTAAGAACGCAAACAGGCCTTCATACAGACTGTCTAAGGGTGACATGGATATAGGGTATAAAAATAAAAGGGTAGGTAGGTTAATCTCAAGAAGCCTACGAAATAAATCAAACTCTCATGTGAGCTTGATCAAAATGATTGAGGTCCATGAAAGCTCCGATTCTGAGATTGAGAGATTCTTGGTCGAAGAAGACCCTCCTTGCCTCAAACCAGATCTTGGCCAGGCTTATAATTTCATAGATAATTTTCCACCCTGCCTGAAGCACAGTTAAGGATTTCCAAGTATCAAGTTTGATAAGAAACCCATAAGAAACAATGTAGACATTCTGACACATGGTCGTGGACATTCTCAAACAGCTATAACAGATTCACAGAGTGAAGTTTGTTTGTTTTGGATCGATAAATATTATATAGACATACCTATTCTGCAATCACAAATCAAAACCCTCACTGTTCAGATCGACTTGCTAAAGGATGGAAATGATAGGCTAAAGTCCACTGTTAAAAGGCAAGGCAAGCGTTTGAAAAATACTTGGAACATATTAGTAAATAATGTTGAGAGTGTTACAGCAGTGGTTAATTCTGAGATCCTGTGAATCAAATTTAGCATGCAGTTAAGAGGTAAAGATTTGATTGATTGCCTTAGTTTTATTTTATCCATTTTTTTAATTATATAGATTTAATTTGATTTTTGTTGTTAAAATAAAACTAGCTACATAATCAATTAATTCTGTAGCCAGTTTATCTTCATTTGAATTTGTGGAAATTATTGGTTATAACAATATCTAAGCTTATTTATTTTCATTTTTGTTTTCAGGATATCAAGTAATTGGTGGTGATCTCGTGTTATGGACTATTTCTGAGCTCATTTGGCAAATCTTTTGTAAACAGAAATAAGTTTGTTTTAGTTTTGAGAGATACAGTGTGATATGGAGTGGTTATCACCCTCTATTTTGTAATCAACAAATCATTTTGGAGATTTAATATTATCCCACAATATAAGATATTTAAATTTTCTAAACTCTTTAAATACTTGTAATTTTTTGTAATCAAGCATCCTCGCCTGGGGCAGAAGATGGACTTTTGATCAACAAACTTTAATGAAACAACAATACTCATTTGGGCTTTAGCTTCTTGTGGGTGGTGTCTTCATTAAGTTTATGTTCATCTTGATATCATACTAAGTTTTTGATAGCTTTAGTCTTCATCATTTATTATGTTATTAGGATAATTCCTGTATGAATGTTGTCCATAAAATGCTTCAGATATAAAAATTTTGATCATCTATTTAGCTTCAATTACAGGGTTTCTCCTTTAATTCCTATTGATAGATTAAATGCAAGGATGTTCGCCAACAGATTTTTCTTAATGCAATTTCTTGCAATTATAAGATCCCAATAACTATTGATATCATTCTATCTGCTATTTGAATTTAATTGCCAACATAATCGTTTTGCATTTATTCAGAACAGACTTAAGGTTCAGTGCAAGTTTCCCTCCTTGGCAAGGTGTTTAGATGTTTTCAGATCGTACAGATATTTGGATGCATATCATTAGCTCGATAACAGGTTAGCTTGATTTCATTTTTCTGCTATTTGTTTATCACTAAAATTTGAACGTAAAGTTTGGCTTTTGACTATCTATACATTTTCATTTCATAACATTTTCTTCATTAGTATAAGACTTATAAAAGGAAAATCAAAAAATATTTCTATGTGCTTTCTTTATCTGCTTCTTTGAAAGCAGTCATTTTCACATCGATTTTCATAAGTTTCGATTAAAACTTGTGGCCTGTAAATAATGTATATAAATGAGAGTTATCTATCTTTAGCTTAAATACACCTATTACAGTCATATTATATACATATGTACATATATGTAATATTTAGTACTTACTTACCTATTTCTTTTATTTTTTTTTGTTTCTTTTATGATTCTTAGATTGGCCAACAGAGCCATTAAACCTGTCAGGACGTGTTATACCAAACGGTTTGGGTTACTTAGACAACCCCAGACTAGACTCGTTCTTCCAATTGACGGACGATCATTTTCACCCATCAACAAATGGCACTAGAAGGAGGGCCTGGACACGATTGATGGCACGTGGATTTTGCAAGACTCCTCCCCCACACACCCTCTCCCCTATAGTAATAAGAATTCGTTCTTACGACAATGTTACTTCTCAAACAACACCCACCTCAAACGAAAAATCCACAGATTACCACTAAGCCAGTAACACCAAACCCTCCAGGGTCCGACGTACAAGAAATTGTTCATCAGTCACTTCTAAGGACACACGGTGCTTTGCCCCGCATAAGACAACTGGGTCAACCACTCAATCAACCTCTAGATTTCTCTTCCAAAATACTTAGCTTGCTAACTTATCTTCTTATTTTATTGAGCGTAGGTACCACCAAATAGGTACTTGTCATATCTACTTCCTCGACTGAGGATCAATATATACTAGGAGAGGTTGAAAGTTAGATGTATTGTACTAGATCTAACAGTTCTAGATCAACTAGAGCTGAAAAGGTAAGGAGAAGATTTCATAGATGCATGAAATTGTTTATTGTTGAAGGAGGGTCATGTGATTATGATGATGAGAGCATAGGTGACATTGAGTTTCCCTTGAGGTATAGACATCTAATGAAACCATGGGTACCTAAGAAGCTACCTCAATTGGACACAGATTTATTCATCAATGGGAGCATGTATCGCATTGTTGCATTGTCCTTATATGGATTGGGACTATTTTCCATGGATGGCATAAAAGTCAAATATGGCACTGTAATTGAATTGATGGAGTATGTTGGACCATACTACAAATACAATCACTGGTTGATGTTGGTTCGATATACACAAAGTATGCAGAGATACAGAGTTGCTACAAATTATATACAACTAGTAGACAACAATCAAAAGAAAGGGGCAGCTATGTATATTGATGGAAGGCCAAAAACTTCCAGAAACATTGCAGGCTTTATAAATAGTACACTACCAGGGACAACAACTAAGAAACCAAATTGCATATTTGAGGAGCGTGAAGGAAGTCATATATTCGTATGTGCAACAAAATCAATAGTTGCAGGTGAAGATTTGTTGATTGATTACAATTTGAATCGAATAGATGAAGGGGATGCTACTATGGGGGTAAATATATTATATACCATTTAACTCAACCTTTGATCAGTCACTCTTATTATTTATGTTTTTTCATTAATTATCGTATATACCATTTAACTGAACCATTTGCATTAATTGTCTTGCTTATTCTATTGTGGCAGAGTGATCATGCCCATATGCCTGCACAGTCTAGAGGAAACTCCGAACAAGTAAACTTCAATGTAATAACAATTTTTTCATTATATAATAGTTGTTAATATGATTACAATATCTAATTTTTTTTAATGTTACAATTGTTTTCAAATTTTTTATTGATTGATTTATTGTGTCAGGGTGACCATGGAAAGTCACCTGCAACTACATCCATCCAGGGTGACTATTGAAAGTCACCCACTGTTTCGCATTAGGTAAATGTTAATAGTAACTAACTATGATTACAATACCTAAATTTATTTAATGTTAAAATTAATTTCCTTAATTTTATTGTTTGATGTTTGTAGTCCACACTCGTAATGGATGATGAGGTGATTGAGGAAGAAATGTTTTATTTGACAAACCCAATGGAAACTATTAGGAAGTCCCTGAAAAGGGAAAAAATAGAATTACTTGGTTTGATTAGAAGAAGACCCATGGCAGAAGAGATCAGCGTAAGAATTAGTGACCTGAAAGCTCAAATACATTCTTATGGGGTAAGTGGCTTCTTTACATAATTGTATCAACAATGACATATATTCATTTATGATTTTTAGTTTTATAATGTTTATATGATTTGATAAAGTCAAGTATTCCTTTTGTAGGATTTTTTAAAACCCGAGAGTGGACAACCTACAGAGACCATTATTGGTAGTAGTAATGCTCTAGTGTAGGCACAACGTCAACATAGCATACCAGTGAGGATTTTTTACTCTCCTGAGGTTGTCCTCAAATCAAATGATGAGCATACTGATTTTGAGCATCATGACATGACCGAGAAGAGACATACAGACATTGGGACTCCACATGATGTTGGAGGTGAACCTAGTGTCGATTGCAAGGAAGCTTATCCTAGAGAAACACATGTGAAAAGAATGGGATCAGTAGATGTCACATTTATGGTGGATGATGGTTTTTTTCCAATAAAGATACAAAATATTGTAGGTATTTATTAATTGATTGATTTTTATCATGTAATTGAAAAGCACATATGCCGAAATTATTTTAAATTAATGATCATAATGTTTTTGCAAAAAATAATTTTTTTTTATAGGAACTTGAATGACAACTCATTGGATCTTTTTGGCCCCACCATTTACACAAGGTGGAATGGCCAAGATAGCAATTTGAAAGATTAATTGGTAATTCATATAGAAAGCTTGTTTGGAAATACATTCAACAAAAAAGTGGTCACCCATTTAGCTGGTGAGAGTTTGAAATATACCAGGGCCCAGTATAGGCAAAGATTGGAAGAAAACCTCAAGTATGAGTGCCCTCTCATGGTTTGGGAGAAAGAGTGGAAGGCACTGATAGAGGTTGCAAAGTAGAATTTTCTAAAAATACAAGGAAAAGAACCATGACCTGGTAAAGGAAGGTGTGACACACATCATATTTTTAGTGAAATATGCTCAATTTTTTTTTTAAATAACAATTGCGACATATGACATATTTCAAAATTTTCATAGGCTTCTTAACACCTCCAAAGCAACAATGGATAGAATGGAAAATCACGAGAAACATAAACTGGGCCAGGGTGGCTATAGAAAACTAAGAGAACAAATCATAAGAATTAAATGATTAATTTTGGTGAATACTTATTTAACAGTAGCAAACAAATAATTGTTTTATTACAAGCAATTTTAATGATGTTATGCATTACAGGGAAAGACGTTCAAATCCCCTTCCACCGAGGAAGACCTAAATCTTGGTTTCAAGTTTGGTTTTCAAAGTGTGGTTGAATATCAAAAAATCTTGGGGTATATGCCAATCTCCACAATTATGCAAATGCAGGTAAACAAATTCAATAAGGCCATCATTTTAGTATACTTGTAAAATGTATTCATGATTGATTATATCACCAATAACTAAATTTTTATGTTTGTTTTAAGCAGGAGATCAATCGAAGCAGTGAGGGTAGCGGTACTCATGAACAAATACCAATTAATAGCAGGGAGGGCTTGCCGCATGATATTGGGGAGCAGACTAGCCATTCAGGTATGTATGTTTTAGAAATAGAAGTGTGTATTATGATTATAGATATTAATTTGTTGACGTGTAATTCTAAAGTTTTTTCTTTCAATGGAAGAGCGTGTAGCTCATGAGGGTGAACTGCAAGATGAAAAAATGACACAATAAATGAACACACCAGTTGTCATGGCTAGATAGATAGGTAAAGAACAATATTTTAATGTTATTTGAAATAATGAAACAGTTCTTTCAATAATATTTTAGCATAGTATGGCCATTTTTCGTTGTTGCAACTGACGCCAATTTGCAGCTACCTCCACGCCCTGCTCATTGACGTACCATAAGTATGGTATGTGAGGGCATGGAAACACAATCAACACAACTAGGACAAGGCGCAAGAAATACATTGACAGATGAGGATGATAATATCCCACTTGTGAGTTTAAAAAAAATAAAAATGATTGTATAAATTTATGAGTTGTATTTTGATCACTATCATTATTAATATGAATGAATGTTTATATGATTGCCTCCTTATGCATGATTGTTTATATGTTTATATGTATTGATGAATTGCGTACTTATGCATGAATGTTTATATGTTTTCTATGTAAAAGAAATCATTTATTTCATATGGCGAATTGAGAGCGATGTGAGATGGGGGGAGGGGCCATATGAGCTTCCACCTTCATGTGGTTGGCCCTATTCAGTAGAGAATAACCTATTCTCAAAACAAAGAGAAGCTCATTAAGGTATTCCACTTTAGTATTTCTAGAGTCTTTTACATGTTTAAATGCCTTTTTATTTGCTTATATATTATTTACTGATATAAATTTTTTGTCTTTGATGATTTCTACAGGTCTTGGGGATGGAAATGCAACTTGTGGAAAACTCTTATCAAGTTGTATGGGTATATGGACCTAGAAAAAGGACATTGATAAGGTAAGGGTTTTGACATGTTTTTTATAGTCTTTTATAGTTGCAAGTTTTTTATAGTCTTATACATTAGATCATTTGGTGTTTTATAGTATTAGTTGGACTCTTATTTCGGGATTATTATTGGTTACAAATTTACTTGCCATGTGATAAATGTATGACTTGATGAATGCATATATCCTTGATGGTTTATGATGGCGTTCTATACTCAACACCCCTTCATGCATACCTCCACTAATAATTGAGTATGATAAACCTAGACACCTATGTGATTCACCCTTATTTTTCATATTATTACATGATTCACCCTCATATGATGCATACATATGTGGATTCCCTATTAAAGAGATATTTAATGATATGTATGCATCCGTGTTGGACAACTTGCCATTGACTGGTTTCATATTATTATTGAAGATGTATATATGTGGTAGATACCTTGCTATGATCATGATTACTGATATGATTGCATACCTTGTTATTATTATTTCTATGATTGGATACCTTGCCATGATTATTGATATGATTATAAATCTTGTTATAATTAAGTGTTCTGATTGGATATGACCAATGGTCCTTTATTGACTGATATGCTTCCTCTTTATTGATTGATATGTTTCCTCTCTATTAACTGATATAATACCTCTCTATTAACTGATATACCAAAACTGTCATGGAGAAACTTATCTCTACCTTTGCTGGACACCTATGCTGGAACCTGTCATGCATGCCATGTATGCAACTTGAATTTTACAACTTGAGTTTAAAAACTCATTCAACTTGACTCTTAACTTCACCTTTTACAACTTGAGTTTAACGACTCATTCAACTTGACTTTGAACTTGGAAATTCGAAATTCACTTCATGGTGGACAATGTTACACGTGTCAATGCACTAGATCAATACATTTACTTCACTTGCAATATAAGGAATATTGTTTGTTTCTAGATCATAGGAATTTTGTGTTCAACCTAACTTTTTCTAGATGCCTTGAATTTTGCGCATGGCTCACAAGGCTTGACTAGGCTCACAGAGGTTGTACGTTCCCCCTGAATTTTTCACTAGTCTGTCTATGCTCACAGAGGTTGTACATTCCCCCTCACATTTGCACTAGACTATCTATGCTCACAGAGGTTGTACATTCCCCTTGACTTTTTCATTAGACTTACATCTTGACTTGTGTCTTTTCCTTAGATAGACTCACAAGATCATATATCATCTTGTTCATCTTCACTTTTGTTTTGACTCACAGAGGTTGTATGTTCCCCCTGGATTTTTTCAATACCTCAAAAGACTGGTTGATTCTCCAAATCTCTCTGGCTAGCAAATTTATTTAAAAAAAAAAACCTACAATCCTCGTCTATATAGCGACAAATCATCATGGCAAATATAGCATTCTCGTGGAAACAAAATATTTTCATTTGTGTTTTTCCACGAACAGTTGTCTATCTAGCGATGAATCGTTGTGGCAAATATAAAATTCTCGCGGCAAGAAAAAACTTTTCATTTGTGTTTTTCCACGAACATTCGTCTATATAGCGACGAAAAATCGTGGCAACTATAGCATTCTTGTGGAAAAAAAATCTTTATATTTTTGTTTTGTATGAAAATTCATCTATATAGAAACGAAAATCATGGAAACTATAGAAATCTTGTAGAAAAAAAAAAATTTCCATTTGTGTTTTTCAATGAGCATTCGTCTATCTAGCGACACAAAATCGTGGAAAATATAGCATTCTCGTGGCAACAAAAAAAAAATCATTTGCGTTTTGCTACAATTTTTCACCTATATAGCGACAAAAAATAGAGGCAAAAATAACATTCTCATGGCAACAAAAACTTTTTATTTGTGTTTTGCCACGATTTTTCATCTATATAGAGACGAACAATCCTCTAAAATATAGCATTCTCATAGCAACAAAAGAAGATGTGTGTCGCCATATAGACAAAATTTTGTCGCTATATAGACGAATGTTTGTAAAAAAAAAAAAAAACTAGAAGAAATGCTTATCAAACGAATGAAACGTGGAAGCCATATTTCGTGGATATTTCCACAATGAGTTCTAGGTCGTCGATAGAGCGATGAAAAATAATACCCACTTTCTTGGCAAGTTCAATAAAAAAGTGTCGCAATAGCAACGAAAAAGCGTGGCAAATTTGATCATATTTAGTAGAGAGAGTTGTGTTCAAACGAGATCTTATGATCTCTTATTTATACAAAATGTCACTAAGGTGACTTGTCCATATATTAAGGGGTAAACCAAAATAATAGGGGTCAACAACCCTAATATTTCACCCTTTAACAAAGTAATATTAAACAATTCATTTAAAATTCACTTTTGCACATAATAAAACCCTAATTTTAGTAGGACGTCACCCCTTTAGGGGACGTCTTGGCATTTGGAGGAGGTCATTGGTGATGGAGAAGAGCAGATAAGCTTCCCAAAGCCACATTTCAAGCATCCAACAACTTCCTTCATGATGAAGGTTCAAGCCCCTTGAAAACGTCCAAGTGCCAATGTATGTCATCTCACCACCAAGCCAAAACCCCCTACATGATGTCATACTAAAAAAAGAGACGTTTTTCCTCTCCTAGGAAAAGTGTTTGGCATGTGGGGGCTAGGATACGTAATCCAAGTCATCTTCAATGCCTTTCAATTTTTATCTTCCTCATCCAACATGCGGGCCCTTGGCATCCACCTATGGGCTCCAAACCCCATGGAAGCCCAAGCTAGGATTTTTCTTCCAAAATTCTCCACCATCTAGGTCCTGCAAAGAAAAATGAGCAATCCCTCCAAGGATCTCAAGTCATAACATCATGATAAGTGAATCCAATCAATAAATGAGTCACCTAAGCATGTGCATCAAATATCACTATATCAAAGAATTAATTCCTCAAAGACACTATGTGACTTTTCAAGCTTGAATATGGGAGGGTTGACGAGGTGTCCTATTGGGTAGATATTGCCCTAGGTCAAGGAGATTTTCCTAGATATCCCTCTCTAATCCATGTAAAGTGGATGAAGTTTTTGGGTTCAAGACTCAATGGGCATAAGGCTTATGACATATAAGGGGTCGTAGTGTCTGATTCAAGGGTGCCTTTGTAGAGGGTGCGTGGTACCTTCGTCCACAATGCACCTTTTCCAATCCCATTAATTTCCATTATTTTATTCTTTCATAATTTTAAGGAGAGTTTGAAGGTCACTACCTTAGAATGGTGACCATATAATGGCAATCTCACCCATAAACACCTAGTGGAAATGAGAAAGTCGGCTCATGATGAGACCCCCTTTCTCTTAGCCATGCAACTGAGAGTCATGACCCTAGTTTGGTGACCAGATGATGGAAATGTCATACCACTAGATATTCATGGACATGATAGGTAGGCTCGTGACGAGACCTCATATATTTCAACTAACCTTTTAAGTATTCTTTATTATATTATGGGTTTGCTTTACTAAAAGATAAGTGTTTCACTGCTTTCTTGGGTGATCCCTGGGAGAAGCATCTAGAAGGTTCATACAAGGATTTTATCTTTTACCCAACATCAATCCCTATGGGCCTTCAACCCCTTCTTCCCATAGAATGAGGGACAACCCCTTCTTGGGTAAATACAGCCTAAAATCCCAGGAGATAAGGAAATGGAGGGGAACAATGATGGAAAGTGGTAAGTATTGTCGGGAACAATACAATGGATCTTTAAGGGAGTTCCTAGTAGCAAACCCATCCCTAGAGATGACCACTTACTAGGGAACAATGTCAACCACCAAGGTGAAGTAGGGAAAAAGGCATAATGTCCAAGTATATATCATAAAATATAGAGCAATATAAGATACAACATACTCAACTGGATGAAATATTGAAATGATGCTCACCATAATACTAACTTGTACCTCATGGAGCAAGGACCACTACCTTCCAGAAGCCAACTGATGTGGTGAATGCCATCTAGAAATATGTGACCATCTGTGGTGGTGAGAGGGGTTTCCAACTGTGAAAAAAGGTATTGTTGGCCATGCAGTCTTCTCAAAACTCCATATTTTCACCCTGAGGGCCTTCAGACATGATCTCCTTAGTTATACACAAAATGGGGATAACATCTGGCTCCTACTTGGGGACATGTTCTCGTCGTAGAGTGCATGAGAACCGTAGCATCTCCTCGTAGACCCGTGTCTTCCATAACTAAGACAAAGGGATCAGAGAATCTAGGGTGGTGCTATCACCCTTCATCCATATATATATATATATTCAAAAATGAAAATTAAACTAGAAAATAAAAATTTTGACATTTTTTCAAAAATTTCTAAGCTAAGCATGAAATCAAAATGAAATTAGAGAAAAATGAAAATTAAATGCATCTAAACAAATATGAGCAATCAAGATGAAAATGCAGGGAATCAAAATGAATTACCTACTTACCTAGGGCCTTGGGGGCCTGAAGATCACGTGATAGATGATGTCAAGTGAAGTCATACAACTAGTGCAACCATTTGATCATCTCATCAAAGTATCTCCCCCAATGATTGATCATATAATACAAAAAAGATAAGTTAAGAACATAATAATCATGAGTATAAACACAAACATAATCGATCATGAAGTAAAACTAATGAAGATGGGTGGGAGGGAGGAAATCCTGTAGGAAAGAAAAACCATCAACTTGATCATCCAGCATGAAAGTGTAGCCACAAGACTGATCAATCCATCTTTGAAGGGGGATACTATGAGTAGACGTCATGGTGTAGGGAGACGAGGTATGCTTCCTTCGAGAGTATCCACACCAGCAGAATCTAATCCTTAGAAGGATGGGAAGACTGTTGAGGATGAGCAGGTCAATGTAGGGATTATGGTAGGGATGATGAGATACTTTAAAAGGATGTTGGTGGCTTGATCAATGATCTCGATCAGATGAGGGAAGGACATATGGACCCAATAAGGGTTCACAATTACCTATGATAGTTATAATTAGTGTACTCAAGTAACTCAAGAATGTTAAGTTTATGAGTTCATGGGTTCCATGGATGGCTCAGCCTCAAAGGTATGGTTGGAGAACATGATGATGTGCTTTTCATTTCATGACTTCACCTCCAACAAGAAAGTCCGCATGGTGGTATTTCAGGTGAAGAGGAGTGCTCCTCTATGGTGGAAGACACTCCTACCTCAACTAAACATGGTTGTCGAAGACATGTCACAGGAACTGTTCGAGGAATGGTTCCGGGAGAGGTATTCGTCAGAGGAATTCTTCGAGCATCAACTTAATGAGTTCAATGCCTTATGACAAGATGGTTGTATGGTACCAGAGTATGAGTCCAGATTCATGAAGCTACTTAGTTATTACCCACACTTAAACACAAAGAATTTGAAGGTCAACAAGTTTTTGTTGACCTTAACTTCAACATTTGCACAAAGGTATGAAACCTAATGACTCAAAAATTGCATGATGCAGTTTAGAAGGACCTCATAGATGAGGAAGAGCTATGTGGTGTGGGTCACGCAAGGAATCCTTCTAGACCAACCATACATACGACACTGTGAGCACAACAAATTCTACTTCGGGGACTAGGAGTACTAGACCAAAGACCAGATGTTGGACATGTGGAGAGCCACATTTCCACCGAGACTGTCCAATTGAAAATGCCAAAGCGGTTGGATCAACAGGACACACTACAATCATAGATTTAGGGAAGTCCCACAAGATTCACGCCGTGGTGAACAACCACCGGGATGAGCACCTGTCCATTTTTCTCGAGACGTTAGGTACCATTGTCGACCAAACTTTTAGTATTTTGATAGATTGTGGTGCTATCAAGAGCATTATTTCTAGTGCAATGCTGAAAAGAATTAAGGTAAAGGCAGTCAAGAAGGACACATTTAGGTATGTAGAAATGGCTTCAGTTGCCAAACATAAGATTGGAGGAAGGGTTACGATTGTCACATTAACTTGGGAGAATTTGTAACAAAGTCCAACCTATATTTCTTGATCTTAGGATCGTATGACATCATGATCGGTATGGACTGGTTGGAATCACATGATGCGATACTCAACTGTAAGATGAAATGTTTGAGTTTAATCGATGATGAGGGATAGAGAAGACTAACCATAGGAAGAAACTGGGGAGTGTCCTTGAGGTTCTTTTCTTCCCTACAATTGTAGAAGAGTATGCGCAAAGGATGCAAGCTATATGAAATATTAGCGCTAAATGAAAAAGGGCGACGTGAAAGGATTAGAAAACCTTCTAGTGGTACAAGAGTTTACAGACATGTTTCCATAAGAGTCACCGGGTTTTTTTCCTGAAAGAGAGTTAGAGTTTACAATTGAATTGAAACCCCGAACTAAACCAATAACAAAAATGCCTTATCAAATGTCAATGCCTGAGTTAAAAGAGTTGAAAATAAAATTGAAGGACTTGTTGGTCTTGGTACTTATACATTCAAGTGTGTCACGTTGGGGTGTGCCTGTTATTTTCATAAGAAATAAGGATGGGTCATGGAGGCTTTGTATCGACTACCATCAATTGAACAAGGCAACGATCAAGAACCAATATCCATTACGAAGAATAAATGATTTTTTTTATCACATGAAGGAAGCGAGGGTGTTTTCAAAGATTGAATTGAGATCAGGGTATCAACTGTTACGGATTAAAGAGGAATATTTGCATAAAACTGCATTCAATTCAAGGTTCAGACACTAAGATTTCATCATTTTACTGTTTGGACTGACAAATGCCTCAGTGGTGTTCATGAGTTTCATGAATGGGGTATTTCGCAAATAATTTGACAAGTTTGTTCAAGTATTCATTGGTGACATACTGATATATTCTTAGATGACAGATGAATATGAAAAACATTTACGCTTAGTACTACAATGTTTACGAGAAAACAAATTATACAGGAAACTATCAAAATGTTCTTTCTACGAAACGAAGATTCATTACTTAGGGCATGTTATATCTGGAGAAGGCATCGTTGTGGATCCAGGGAAGGAAAAGGTTATTATGGAATGTCCCACACTAACAAACATACCAAAAGTATGCATTTTTATGAGTTTAGCAGGATATTATCGATGGTTCATCGAAGGTTTTTCAAATATAGCAAATCCGATCACGGAATTGCAGAAGAAAAACAAGACGTTTTTATGGAGTGAGAAATGCACTGAAGCGTTTCAAAGGCTCGAGGAGTTTTTGATGACAATGCTGATACCAAAAGTCCCCAACATGGAGAAAGAATTCTTGGTATGCACAGACGCATCAAAGGAAGTTTTAGGTGAAGTTTTGATGCAAGATGGTCGAGTGATCACTTAAGTTTCAAAGAAAATTGAGAAAGCATGAGGAGAACTATGCAACACATGACTTGGAGTTATTGGACATTATGTATGCCTTGAGGTTTTGGAGAAACTATCTAATTGAACGAAAATTCAAACTAAAGACAGATCACTATGGACTACAACACATATTTACGCAGAGTGACTTGAACGCATGACAGAGGCACTGATCGGAATTGCTTAGCGAATACGAATTCGAGATTTCTTATGTTAAAGGTACAATGAATAGAGTGGTGGATGCATTGAGTCACAGACCACACATATTTTTGGTAATACCTCTTCAAATGAATCTTCGAGAAAATATTCTAACTTTACAAATCGACGATGACTGGTACGAAGAGGTTAAGGAAAATATTGGACAGGACACCATGATGGTGCCAAGGTTTGAAGAATATTCACTGGACAGTGACGAATTGACGAGGTATAATAACAATATTTATGTACCACCTAATGACGAATTGAGAAATTTGATCTTAAGTGAAGCTCATAGAGCAGTATACATGGTTCATCTAGGAGTAAGGAAGATGAAGGTAGAACTTAAGACTTTATTCTTCTAGAAGGGAATGAAGGAAAACATAGTTAGCTATGTGACAATATGTCTAGAAAGTCAGTAAGGGAAAGTTGAACATAGACATCCTGCAGGATTACTACAGCCACATGCTATTCCACAATCGAAATGGGAGGTCATTTCGATGTACTTTATTGTTGGATTGTCACTGATGGAAAGGAGGCACGACTTTATTTTCGTGGTAGTTGACACTCTGCTGAAGAGTGCACATTTTATCCATGTGAGTACGACATATCATGTGCCATACATAGCTAGATTTTTTATCAGCAGGATTGTGAGATTTCATGGTGTGCCAAAAAGTATCATATCTGATAGAGGATTATTGTTTACAAGACGTTTTTGGAACAGTTTCCAAGAGGCCTTGGGCACACAACTAAAATTTAGTACAACGTATCACCCTGATACAAATGGACAAACATAAAGAAAAAACCAAGTTTTGGAACAAATGTTGCATATGTATGTAATGGACCAACAAAAATGTTGGGAAAAATTCTTACCACTGGTAGAGTTTGCGTACAACAACAACTATCAAAGTACTATTAAGATGGAAATGTTTGAGTTTCTCTATGGGAGAGCGTGTTGGACGCCATTGAGTTGGGATTGAATTCATGATATGGTCCTGGTGGGACCGTAATTGATCCAAGAAATGGAAGAACAAATGAAAATGATAAGTTAAAGGATTAAAGAAGCCCAAGATTGATAGAAGGGTTATGCTGATGCCCATCGCATTGACCGCAATTATGAAGTTGGTGACCGAGTTTAATTGCGGGTGAAACCGCATAAGAGATCAATCAAGTTTGGAAAGGGTGCTAAACTCTCTCTTAGGTTTGTGGGACCTTTCAAAGTTGTAGAAAAGAAAGGGCATGTGGCCTATCGACTAGACTTGCCTAATTCTTTGAGGCGTATGCATGATGTTTTTCATGTATCTGTTTTGAGAAATTATGTTAGTGATCCTACACAAGTGATTGACATGCGTTATTTGTAGGTGTTGGATGAGGGTGCACTCGAGCTGAAGCCAATCCACATTCGCAAACATCACATTCGACAACTGTGACATTGAAAAATCGACCAGGTCAAGGTCCAATGGGACAATTATATTCCACACTCGACTACCTGGGAGGACGCATATGATATGAGTCAGTAGTTTCCTTACTTATTTTATAGATTATACATATAGATCTTGTCAGATGTTTTTTTTTATGCATTTTATATACCGTACAACTTCAGGACGAAGTTTAAAACAAGAGGGGGTGTATGTAACATCCCCCTCTTGTGAGCACATGTTATTTACTTATTCATTGAGGACACTTGGGTGCAAGTGATCTGGTTATAATACATGGTTATTTTTTTCTCTTATGGATTCTTATGATAACGTTGACAGTTTATGTTTTTTATGTCATTTTTATATGTGTATTGACAGATGTTATTGACGAGTTTTCTCGAGTGTGCAGTACACTTGATGGATTTTGGATGCCAAGGGAATTAATGGACCTCCTGTTGGCATCCCTACATATTTTCACCTTTTAAAGCGTCAAATAATAAATTATGTAGATGCCTACCCGGGGTCATATAGTTATTTCTTTTCATAAGAAATTTTTGAAACTGTGAATATGATGTTTCAGTTATTCCTAGTGTTTTCCTTTCTTCATTTTCATGCTTCGTTCATGACTGAAAGAATGAACGAAGCATTAAAACTTATGATTTTATTACCATTTTATCTAAGGTTTATGAAAGGTAGTTGTCTCTACAATTTTTTTTAATAGAGGCTTTTCTTTTGCTATGAATCTCATCTTGTTTATTGCTTTAAACTGGCTCATCAATTGTGAAGTGTGCTTTGAATTGTTGTTTGAAACACCAATGATCCATTGAAATTAAACAATGCTATATATCTTTGTGGCTCTTGGTAAGACACATTCTTGTCACTACACTTTGGTTTACAAAAAGGTTCCTCTCCTAAACTTTAGAAACCAACTCAACCTGGTTGCGCAATGATAAGTTTTGAATGAATCTAGTCATGGCCTATACCTTGTGGGAGGAGGTAGTCCAACAACAAGAGGACCATCATTTTGAGCTAAGTCTTGGGTTTCGTATGTACTCTTGGCATTAATTTCACAAAATGCCTTTCATTTTGTATTGCAGAACCTCTTTTCATATGCGCTAGGGTATTGATGAGTTTTGGGTCTGAGATTTTTCTTTGATCTTCTCTATTCCAGAAACCTTTTATACTCACTGTGTTTTCTATCTGCCTCCCAAACCCTCATGGCTCTGGTCATAAGGATTGAGCCCAATGGCTTGTAAACCCTTCTCCTATGTGATGATACAAGGGAAGACCTTAAAGGTCAAGGATGGCTTGGATTTCTCGAGAAATTTCAGAGTTTTAATTTGCAAACTGCCCAAGAATTTTCCCTATCTTTTGATGGCTATCAAGCCAAGGTAGGAGACATTTAGATCGAGGTCACTGAGGATTTTTTAGGCCAGGTGACGGGTCTTCCACTGAGCGGGCAGAAATGGTTCAAAAACGCTAAGGTAGAGGAGGTACCATGGAGCCTGTTCTTCACCTCTAGGAAAATCAACTGTTGTGATAAAGGTATGCCTGTATCCTTGTTGAAAACTCGACGGCATGGTTTACTAGCAATCCTGAGACAATTCGTGATATGCGAGGGTCGCTTTGGTCTTGTTTTCCTGTATCACATACGTTTGTTGATGAATTTCATCGGGTTTCAGTTAAATATCCCCTATTATTTATTGAGAAGCCTGTATAAGATGGCGAAAAGGTATAAGAGACAACATTTAAATTACAGTCAGTTTCATCATGGGTTGATAAAAATGTTGTTGGTTCATCAACTAAAATTGAAAAATGATAATTGAGATGCCTTCCTAGTCCGAAATGGTTTCATTACACCCAGTACCATAGAGGATGATAAGACCATGATGAAAGAAATCACAGTCCCTACCACTAACAGAGCAATTGAATCCTGTGCTACGACCATCCTCAATGAGCCTATGCCTAAGAAAACAGATGCTGAGCCGTCAGCCTTTGAATTGCATGGCCATGAACAACACACCTATCCTAACACCTCTGCTAAGAATGTAAACATGACTTCATACAAACTGTCTAAGGGTGACATGGATATAGGGTTTAAAAATAAAAGGGCAGGTAGGTTAATCTCAAGAAGCCTACGAAATAAATCAAACTCTCATGTGAGCTTGATCAAAATGATCGAGGTCCATGAAAGATCTGATTCTGAGATCCAAAGATTCTTGGTTGAATAAGACCCTCCTTGCCTCAAACCAGATCTCGATCAGGCTTATAATTTCATAGATAATTTGCCACCCTGCCTGAAGCACAGTAAAGGATTTCCAAGTGTCAAGTTTGATAACAAACCCATAGGAAACAGTGGAGACATTCTGACATATGGCCATGGACATTCTCAAACAGCTATCACAGATTCACAGTGTGAAGTTTGTCTGTCTTGGATCAATAAATATTATATAGACATACCTATTCTGCAATCGCAAATCAAAACCCTCACTGTTCAGATCGACTCACTAAAGGATGAAAATCATAGGCTAAAGTCCATTGTTCAAAGGCAAGGCAAGCATTTGAAAATGACTTGGAACATATTAGTAAATAATGTTGAGAGTGTTACAACAGTAGTTAATTCTGAGATCCTGTGAATCAAATTTAGCATGCAATTAAGGGGTAAAGATTTGATTGATTGCCTTAGTTTTATTTTATCCATTTTTTTAATTATATAGATTTAATTTGATTTTTGTTGTTAAAATAGAACTAGCTACATAATCAATTGATTCTGTAGCCAATTTATCTTCATTCGAATTTGTGGAAATTATTGGTTATAACAATATCTAAGCTTATTTATTTTCATTTTTGTTTTCAGGATATCAAGTAATTTGTGGTGATCTCATGTTATGGACTATTTCTGAGCTCATTTGGCAAATCTTTTGTAAACATATAGAAGTTTTTTTTAGTTTTGAAAGATACAGTGTGATATGGAGTGGTTATCACCCTCTATTTTGTAATCAGCAAATCATTTTGGAGATTTAATCTTATCCCACAAAAAAAAATATTTAGATTTTCTAAACTCTTTAAATACTTGTAATTTTTTGTAATCAAGCATCCTCGTCTGGGGCAGAAGATGGACTTTTGATCAACAAAATTTAATGGAACAACAATACTCATTTGACCTTTAGCTTCTTGTGGGTGGTGTCTTCATTAAGTTTATGTTCATCTAGATATCATAATAAGTTTTTGATAGCTTTAGTCTTCATCATTTATTATGTTATTAGGATAATTCTTGTATGAATGTTGTCCATAAAATGCTTCAGATATAAATTTTCTGATCATCTATTTAGCTTCAATTACAGGGTTTCTCCTTTAATTCCTATTGATAGATTAAATGAAAGGATGTTCACCAATAGATTTTTCTTAATGCAATTTCTTGCAATTATAAGATCACAATAACTATTGATATCATTCTATCTGCTATTTGAATTTAATTGCCAACATAATTGTTCTACATTTATTCAAAACAGACTTAAGGTTCAGTGCAGGTTTCCCTCCTTGGTAAGGTGGTTAGATGTTTTCAGATCGCACAGATATTTGGATGCATATCATTAGCTCGATAACAGGTCAGCTTGATTTCATTTTTCTGCTATTTGTTTATCACTGAAATTTGAATGTAAAGTTTGGCTTTTGACTATCTATATGTTTTGATTTCATAACATTTTCTTCATTAGTTTAAGACTTATAAAAGGAAAATAAAAAAAGATTTCTATGTGCTTTCTTTATCTGCTTCTTTGAAAATAGTCATTTTCACATCGATTTTCACAAGTTTCGATTAAAACTAGTAGCCTGTAAATAATGTATATAAATGGCAGTTATCTATCTTTAGCTTAAATACACCTATTATAGTCATATTATATACATATGTACATATATGTAATATTTAGTAATTAGTTACCTATTTCTTTTATTTATTTTTGTTTCTTTTATGATTCTTAGATTTACCAACAGAGCCATTAAACCTGTTAGGATGAGTTATACCAAACGTCTTGGGCTACTTAGACAACACCGGACCGGACTCATTCTTCCAATTGATGGACAATCATTTTCACCCATCAACAAATGGTACTAGAAGGAGGGCCTGAACACGATTGATGGCACGTGGAGTTTGTAAGACTCCTCCCCCACACACCTGCTCCCCTATAGTAACAAGAAGTCATTATTACAACAACATTACTTCTCAAACAACAACCATCTCAAATGAAAATCCATAGATTACCACTGAGCCAGTAACACCAAACCCTCCAGGGTCTAACGTACAAGAAATTGTTCGTCGATCACTTCTAAGGACACATGGTGCTTTGGCCCATATCAGACAACCGGGTCAACCATTGAATCAACCTATAGATTTCTCTAATATTAGAGAGAAACTTGAACACATTGGTCTTCTCCTAAACCCTACGGATCCAGATCACATCCTCACTCCTGCAGCAAAAGGATCTAGTATCCCACCTTCACCACCTCCTTCATCGCCTTCCTCTTTGGGAGAAGAGTCATCCGACGAAGGCAATTCTTCATCTTAGACTTTGACACCACCTATGCCCATGGTAAATCCAAACAATCCCACCAAACCATAGCTCGATCAAGATGTTGTGGCCATACTTGGACCCCAACACCCTTTTCCTAAACATCCGGAGAAATGGCTCCCTAAATTCGATCTAGACTCTAAGCAAATCGTCGAGGATCATATAAAAAAATTCATGCTAGCCATTAGACTCCAAAGTGTAGAACATGAATATGTAATATGTAGAATTTTTCCATATATGTTTGAAGGCAATGCCTCTACATGGTAATTTTCCCAAGAACCCCACACCATTGTATCTTAGTACAAATTTGAGTCTTGTTTCCTCGAGAAATTCAGAGATGATAAATCTCCCGAAGTCTTAGTCATGGAACTCTCCAGCTTAAATATGAACCCTAAGGAAAAAATAAAAGATTTTAATCAAAGGTTCCTCACATTAAAAAATTGAATCCCCGTTGATTCAATGCCCACTAGAAATCTTATTGTCGCATATTACACCA
The DNA here is from genome assembly GCA_000966675.3 of Picea glauca. NCBI lineage: Eukaryota > Viridiplantae > Streptophyta > Pinopsida > Pinales > Pinaceae > Picea > Picea glauca. The sequence continues at coordinate 163,433 of JZKD02S0285999.1, read as the reverse complement.
AAGCCCTACACCAGAATATAGCAATTTGGGTAAAAAGGTCTAAGAAGACAATGTTATTGGAAGCCTTCGAGGAGGAAAATGAAATAGAGAAAGATATTCTAAGCCTAAAAGATAATCTTAGTAACGAGGCAGAGATTACCCCATTTTCTAAGAAGAAGATAGAAATTCTTCCTAGACCTCCCTAAACCAAAACTCAATCTGAGAGTTCAGATCTGGAAAGTTTACAAAAGGTCATCCAAAAATTTTCAAATCAAGTCGTAGACTTAAGGAGATCAGCTGAAAAAGCATCTTCAAGCAAAGGGACTTACAAACTCCCTTTTAGAAAAACTTTTCCCTCAAACGGGCCAAACTTAAATCCTGAAGGCCTGAACCTTGAAAGCCTACAATATGATATACAAATAATCCATGAAGCACATGATAACTTAGTTCCCTCTGAGATTTATGAAGATGTGGTTGAGCAAGAAACAGTGGAAGAGGATGAATCCTCTCCCAATATCTTCAGGCATTTTTCTGATAGTATCTTTCAAGCCAATTTTGAAACTGTCCAACCTTACAATACCAAAAGCAAAACCCATAATAAACCCTCTTCTGAAATTGGAACTAATGCGCCTAAAAAATAGTTTAACCAAACTGAAACTAAACATAATTCAGCAACCCCAAGTTTAGAATATGATTTGATTAAAGACCTAAAGAAACTTAAAGATAATATTTATATTTATGAACTATTGAAATTTCCTTTTCTTTTGCAAAAGATGCTTTAGGACATTGCAGAAAACAACAAAAACAATAATATGAACAACAAGAAAATTGCAGAAATAAGCCCTAAAACACCTCAAAAGGTCCTTACTAAAACAACACCAGAACCCTCAGATAAAAGAGACCTTGCTAAAAAAAGTGTATCAAATGTAGATAAAGTAATTTCAGGGACCATGACTAAAAACCAACAAAGTTTTGTTGTTAATACTCGCAAAAATGTCCCACCTTTTTTATTGACTTTTGAAATTTTCAATAGGAATGTACATAACTAAATGGTAGATTCTGGCGCATCATCAAATGTGATGCCCTGGTCTGTCTGCCAAAAAAATAATGTTGAAGTTCAACCTTCCAGTCTAAAAATTATTCAGCTCGATCAGACTAGTGTTAAGGTAATAGGTGAATTAAAAAAAAAAATTGTTAGGTTATCCTGTAATCCTAAGGTTCACATTGATATCATTGTCCTTGACATCCCTGAAGTATATGTCTTATTTTTAAGCAGGGATTGGTTCGAACAATTGCATGGCTACTTTGCAACAGACTGGTCCCATTTGCAACTGCCAGAGAATGGGAAGCCTAATAGAATCAAGATCAATCTTGACATTGCCTCAAGCTTACCGTGACTGATTTAAATGATGCTAATGAACCATTTATTGCTTCCACTAATTCACTCGAAATGTAGGGAATGAACACCTTTTTTGGTAACTTCATGGCAGAAACTTCTATCATCACTGACCTGGAACAACAGTCGGTAGTTCCACCTAATGTGTCTAATACAACCAATGAATCTCACATGTGGTCTCTCTACTTCAATGGATCCAAATCTAAAGAAGGAGCTGGTGTAGGATGTGTGCTCATTGATCCATCAAGTAACAAAACTTTGATTGCTTTCCGATTAGAATTTGAATGCACAAACAACACTGTTGAATACGAGACACTTCTATAAGGACTCAGAAAGGCACTAGATTTGAAAGTACATAATTTAATGGCATTCAGTGATTCAGAAATTGTGGTCAAACAGGTTAGAAATTCCATTTATTGCCTATCACCACACCTGAAAAGTTATCAAGTTGAGGTATGGAATATAATGCACAAATTTTCCACATTTAACATTAAATCCATTCCAAGATTAAATAATTCTGAGGGTGACTTGTTAGCTAACGTTGCTTCCAAACTTTTTCCCGTAGAAGGCCTTTCTCTGAATTCATTTTCGATTGAGTTGTTTTTCAGACCTTTAGTCCCAGTCAACATCACTAACTGGAGAGTTCTCGATGATGATCAACAACTCATTAGTTTCCTGCACATGGAAGACACTTTTTGAGGTGCGGTTATCGATGAAGGCACCCACGACAAAGGCCTCCACAATTTTACGGTAATATCGGACCCAAGGTCTCCCGAATCAACATCAGATCTGGTGAATTCTATCCCAAAATCTGTGGTAAGATTAGAAAAGTTTTATGATTTGCATGACAAATTCAGAAAATCGGTAAATTGTAAAACGAATAGTTCTTCCTTGACCCATGGAAAGGTAAATCTAAGAACTAAAGATAATCCACAATGCATCAATTTGGGAACGAGATGTTACGAGCAAGAGAAATCAGCCTTTATAAAACCGTTTAAATAATTTAAGGATGTCTTTTCTTGCAAATATGATGTTCTAAAAACATTTGACCCTAACATTATACAACACATCATCCCCATGAAACCCCAGACTCAACCTTTTCAACAGAAGTTGAGAAAGATGCACCCCAAACTTGAACCAACTGTCAAGAAAGAACTAAACAAACTATTGAATGCAAAGATAATCTTTCCAGTAAGACACACACAGTGGGTTTCTAACCTTGTCCCTGTGAGGAAGAAAAGTGGCAAAATTTGTCTCTGTGTCGATTTTCAGAACTTAAACCGAGCGTATGACAAAGACAATTACCCTGTTCCTCTGATGGAACAAATTTTCCAGCAGGTATCTGGTTTTGAAAGATTGTCACTACTAGACGGTTTTTCAGGGTACAACCAGGTCCTCATGTCTCCCCTAGACCAGCTGAAAACTACTTTCTGTACTCCATGGGGTACCTATGCCTATAGAAAGATGCCTTTTGGGCTTATAAATGCCAGGGCGACTTTCCAGAGAGCGATGGATATCGCTTTTCACGGTCTAATCAATCAATATGTAGTGGTCTATCTCGATGACGTCACTGTTTTCTCCAAAAATAAGGGAGATCATTTATCCCATATGAGATCTGTTTTACAATGATGTTGTAAGTACGATATCTCTCTAAATCCTAAAAAATATTTGGAGTGGAACAAGTCAAGTTGCTTGGATTCATATTATCCAATGAAGGGATGATCATTGATCCCAAAATAACTCAAGTCATTTCAAAGCTTCCTCTGCCCTCTTCCAAAAAATCTATGCAATCTTTTCTAGGTCAAATAATATTTGTTAGAAGGTTTGTCCCAAGTTTCTCGGAAATGGTGTGGCCATTGCAAAACTTAATAAAAAAGGATGTGCAATACCATTGGGGACCACAAGAAAGTCAAGCCTTTGACTCAATCAAAAAATCCATAGTGGAGGCTCCATCCCTAATGAGCCCTAACTTTTCACAAGATTTCACTCTTTACACGTTCGCCTCTGATTGATCTTATGACACTGTGCTAACCCAAAAGAATGATGAAAACAACGAAATTCTCATTGCCTTTATGAGCTCATCCTTCAAGGGAGTAGAGCTTAATTATCCAACTGTTGATCAACAGGATTACATTGTTTTTAAAATGGTAAAACATTTTCGATCATATCTACTAAAATCTAGAACTAAAGTCATTGTGCCTTACCCTGCTGTCAGAAATTTATTATTACAGAAAGAACTGGGTGAAAAATGGGCAAATTGGATGACATCCTTACAAGAGTATGACCTTGATATCACCCCTGTGCAAATTGTCAGAGGCCAATGTCTATGTAAATTAGTTGTTGATTCAGTTGAAGAACAACAATGTCAAACTGATGTGTTAACTGAAGATCAACATAATCAAAGTCAAATATGTTGTGCACAAGATCCTGCCAATTCTTGGTTTGATGACATTAAGTTTTATCTAACACATGGTTCAGCTCCTCATCATCTTGATCCAAAAAAGAGAAGAGAATTAAGACTAAAATATGCACCTTTCCAGTTGGTGAATAGTATATTATTTCGCAAATTTTTTGATGAAATCCTTATGCGTTGTCTGGAAAGAGATGAAGCAGATAAAGTGTTATCTAATTTGCATGCAGGAGAATCTGGTGGGCACTTTGGTGGAGACACTATTGATCACAAAATATTAAGGGAAGGGTACTATTGACCCACGCTATTCAAAGATGCCCATACATTATGTTGCAAATGTGTAATCTGCCAAAAGGATTATGGACGAGTACAGAAGGTAGCATTCTTGTTGTAGCCTGTCTCGATGGATTTCCATTTTTAGCAATGGGGTCTTGACATCATTGGCCCAATTAACCCCACCTCCTCACAGTAGCATAAATACATCATTACAATGACAGAATATTTTTCCAAATGGTCTGAGGCTGCACCGTTAAAAGTGGTAAACACTAGTCAGGTAATATCTTTCCTTAATTCAAACATCATTACTCGATTCGGTATTCCTGAATGTCTGGTTTTCGATAATGATTCCTATTTTTCATCCCTCAATATGATTTCCTTTGCCTTAGAAAAAGGGATAAAACTAAAATATTATGCCAGCTATTACCCCCAAGGAAATGGTTTAGCAGAATCGACAAACAAAAACCTGATCAAGATCATCAAGAGGACAGTTTCTGAAAACCACAAAAACTAGCACAATGCACTATTCAATGCAATCTGGGCTGATAGGGTGACTCTAAAAACCATTGTTGGTAATTCCCCCTTCTTTCTCATTTACAGAAGGGAATCAATTCTTCCTCCGCATTTTCTACTTCCCTCTCTGCAAATATCACAAAAAGTTCACGAAGAAGATTGTCCTCCCCTGGAAAGTCAGATTAATCCTTTGCCGAAGTTAGAAAAGGTAAGAGCCCAAGAAAAACAAAATCTGGATCAGAATCAACGTATTTTCAAAAGATGGTTTGATTCGAGTTTTGCCTCGGACAAGAATTTTGAGGTAGGTGATCTTGTCCTCAAGTGGGATAAACCTCATGAGGGGAAAGGGGAACATACTAAGTTCCAAAACCTGTGGTTGGGACCTTTCTTAATCGCTAAAAAACTAGGTCCCAATTCTTTCCACCCGCAGAATTTAGAGGGACAGCGAGACACCTTCCCAGTGAATGGCCAAGCTCTCAAAAGGTATTTCGCCTGACAAATTCCAGATATACCTTTTGTACATATTTTTCTATTTTGGTTTGTTTTGCTTTCAGTTTTTTTTTCTTTTTATTTATTTTTGTTGTTTGTTTATTGGATTTTTGGGTCAAACATGCTTGTATTATAGTTTAGTTCAAAAAAGGAGAACATAATGCTTCATCTTAAAACAACTGTCAAGGACTGTCAGAGAATCAACTGCTGTGTTTTCCTAAAAACGTAGACTAGTTAAAGATGTTTTTTTGTTCAGAATTGATTTTTGGTTTCAATTTGCATTTGAGAGCAGACACGACTATTGTTAAAAATCTCTTTATTACGCTGCCCCTGCTTTTAAGAAAGTGACTCAAGAATGCTTTCCTGTCATCGAAAATTAGTTTCATCAGTGAATTAATTTCAGACCATGATGAAGGTTACCAAGCAAAAATTAAAAGGCTGGAAAATAACAAGTCCTATAAAAACTGGAATTTTTAGCGTCACCCCGCTCTTATGAATATTTTTAAATTTATATCACATTATGAAAAATTTCTCAAGAGTTGTGGGAAGTGTTTGTAAACCCGCCGGGATACTAAAAAGGTCTGTTGGCAGCGGGTAAATGCATACATGATGCCAAGACAACTTCGTTGGGGTACTGAACGGGCTCATTGGCAGCGAAGCGATGTCAGGTTAGAGAAAATTCTCAGTTATAAATTTTGATCATAAGCATCCTTCATTCTGAATTGAAATTTCTTGGATGAGATAGAGGTGTCAGAGTGGGTTAATTGACATTCCTGCCGAGGCTATGGACGCCTGTTGGCAGCAGTGGCCCTGTCCGCAGCATTGGAGCCATTAACTTAAACATCGTGGCTCTCATTTGTGAAGTCTATCACCATATTTCATTTTTAACGAAAGATATCTTAAGCTGGACCACATAATGATTGTCAAGATGCTTAAATGTCTTTTAGTTGTTCCTTGATCTGAAATCATTCAAATATTTCTAACCTAAACTCGTCGGTGATACAGAGATAACTGCTTCTCCCAGCAAGTCGCCATTGTTGGTAGCAATACATATTTTCACCTTTTAAAGCATCAAATAATAAATTATGTAGCTGCCTACCTGGGGTCATATGGTTATTGCTTTTCATAATCAATTTTGGAAACTTTGAATATGATGTTTCAATTATTCCTAGTGTTTTCATTTCTTCGTTTTCATGCTTCGTTCATGACTGAAAGCATGAACAAAGAATTAAAACTTATGATTGTATTACCATTTTATCTAAGGTTTATGAAAGGTAGATGTCTCTACAGTTTTTTTTAATAAAGGCTTGTTTTCTGCTATGAAGCTCATCTTGTTTATTTCTTTAAACTGGCTCATCAATTGTGAAGTGTGCTTTGAATTGTTGTTTGAAACACCAAGGATCCATTAAAATTAAACTATGCTATATCTCTTTGTGGCTCTTGGTAAGACCTATTCTTGTCACTACACTTTGGTTTACAAAAAATTTCCTCTCCTAAACTTTAGAAACCAACTCCACCTAGTTGCGCAATGATAAATTTTGAATGAACCTGGCCATGGATTGTACCCTGTGGGAGGTGGCAGTCTGACAATGAGAGGCCCACCATTTCGAGCTAAGTCTCGAGTTTCATATGTACTCTTGGCATTCATTTTGTAAAACGTCTTTCATTTTGTATTGCAGAACCTCTTTTCATATGTGCTAGGGTATTGATGAGTTTTGGGTCTGAGATTTCGCTCTGGTCTTCTCTGTTCTAGAAACATTTTATACTCACTGTGTTTTCTATCTGCCTCCCGAACCCTCATGGCCTCGGTCGCAAGGATTGAGCCCAATGGCTCACAAACCCTTCTCCTGTGTGATGATGCAAGGGAAGACCTTAAAGGTTAAGGATTGCTCATATTTCTCGAGAAATTTAAGAGTTTTAATTTGCAAACTGCCCAAGAACATTTTCTACCTTTTCATTCTTGTTCCCAATTCAGAATGTGCATTTTCTAATGATTTTGGCTCAATCATCATTTTCGAAGGAGACTGATCCATCTATTTCCTTTCGTAATATAAGAAACTTGTCTCTATCACCTGTCATGTGTTTTGAACACCCATTGTCAACATACCAACCACGTTTATTTTGCTTAGCTTGTAGAATGAGTGTACATTCTTCATTGCTATATTGATCTTGCTTTCTTATCCATGCCATTTTTTTTGGTTTATGTTTGTGACCATTGTTATTCTGTTGAGGTTCTTTAGGAGGGATTGTCATTCTGCACTCTTTGTCTAGGCATCCAAAATTGTTACATTTGTAACATTCCACTTCATTGCTCAAAGATTCAAACCTGTTGCAACTTATTCTCTGTGTTTCACTAGGCCTTCTTGAATAACCCATTTGTGAATAACTCTCAAAGTTGTTGTTGTTCCTGTTGTTAGCTCTGTAATTCACAACTTTATGTCCAAAATTATTACATGCGTAACATAAACAAAAAATTATAGTTTGATACCTGGGAGTTGAAGATCTTCTGAAAGGAGGTTCTCTTATGAATCCTTCTTCTTCTTGAGGCCTATCTATTTGTTGTTGATTATGAAATCTCAATCTTCTTGATGGAGGAGTGTCCCTGTAATCTTCCTTGTATATCCTCTTATCCCCTTTGATTGTTTCTACATAGATTTTTGGATATGTTTCCTTCTCTGTTGTTTTGGATCATGATCCATTTTCTGTCTGATTGTATCCAAGTCCAATTTTGTCAAAATGAGATTTTTGACTGTTGATAATGTCATCCAAAACTTTTGAGATATTCTGCGTATTTTTCTTTTGAATATCCTTTCTTAGTGTGACAATCTTTGCTTCCAAGTTTCCAATGATCCTGTCCTTTTCTTCTAGTTGTTCTTTGAGTGCTTTTTCAATTCTTTTATTTTCTTCTATTTGAACCTTAAATTTTGTGATCATTTGTTCTAGTTCTTGAGTATGTTCTTTCTTGTCTAGTTATGCTTGTAGTTTCTTGTTTTTCTTCTTTTCTCTTCTGATAACTTCTATGACACACATTAATTCTTCTCGAACATCAACTTTTGCCTCTTCAGTTTCTTCTTCGACTTCTTCATATTCTTCTTCGGAGTCTTCCTCATTAGAGTCTTATACTTCCATGAATAGAAATCTTCTTGTCTCACTGTCACTGACTTCATCTTCATCTGATGATGACATGTCTTCTTTGGTGCATAAGATTTTCTTGAAAACTTTTTTTGTATTTCTTTTTCATTTATATGTTTGTTTTCCTTTTGAGTAACCTTCATCATTTCTCTTTTTCTTATGAGGACATTTGTTAGCAAAATGACCAATACCATCACAATTAAAACAAATTAAAGGAAGCTTACCTCTATACCTACCGTTGGTTCCCTTGTTCAGTATTTTGACGATGTTGGCCACTTGTTCATCATCTTCCAAGACATTACTGTTGCTGGTATATTCTTATTGTTCATTTTTCTTTTGATTTGATCTTTTGTATTCTTTGAAGGCTGCTTCTTTTACATCTGGATTTTCCTGTTCAGTTCTCATTTCATATGTTGTGAAGATTCCATGTAGTTCGTCCATGCTTATTGAGTTTAGATTCGATCTTTCTTCTAGTGTTGATATCTTATGGTTGAATCTCATAGGAAGAGATATTAGTACCTTTTGAACAATTACAGATTCTTCAATTTCTTCTCCCAATCCTATGATTCCATTCACTGTTTCATCGACTCATAAGAAGTAGACTACAATATCTTCATCTTCCTTCATTTTTAGTTATTCGAACTGACCTCTGTAAGTTTGAATCTTTGTCGCTTTGACTTTTGTATCTCCTTCATAAATATTTCGAAGCTTGTCACAAATATCTTTAGCGGATTTACAATGTGCAACTTTGGTGAATACCATATTATTGAGAGCATTCAAAAGTGCATTTGTGGCTTTGGAATTATTCTCACCGAGTTTTACTGCTTTTTCATTTTTTGGTGGAACTGTTGGTGTTGTGTATTCATCTACAATTGATTGCCAAAGATGAAATCCCTGTGCATGTATATATGTCTTCATCCTTATGCTCCAAAAATCATACTTTTGCCCATCAAACTGTGGTATTCCATTTTTATACAAGTTGGTATTTTCCATGATCTACCTTTCAATAGTTAAACTGATTTTTCAATGAACCTGCTCTGATACCAATTGTTGGTTTACTAAGAGGGGGGGTGAATCAGTAATAGCGTAATTATAATCATTTTTATTCAAATAATCCAAGTGTTATATCAATGTAGAAGTATTATCCAATAATGAGCAATAAGAAATGAACAATCACACACATACACAGTACACCAATGTTTTATGTGGAAACCCAAATTAGTAGAAAACAACGTAATTCTTTTTCTTATATGTCTTGAAGAATTACATTCATTGGAAGCACCAACTTTCTTTGTTTTCCAACTGCAACTAGAAGGAGGCTCCAACCCCCTAGTTTCTCAGGCTACAACCTGAGGGAAGCTCCAACTCCCCAGTTCTCTGGCTACAACCCCCTGTGTTCTCTGGCTACAACCACCTACCCTTACCCCATCCAACTGCATTGAAGTAGAATTAGAATGATGGAACCACTGTCACACTATCAATGTGAGATATACCATTTTAATCCTGTAACAATAAACCTCAACCATGCATCAACCTGTACCTCAACCTCTAATCAAACTGTACAATAAACAAGTGCATCAACCATGCACCAACCTGTACCATAAACAAGTGAAATAACTATGCACCAAGTATGTACCAATCATGTGTCAAGTACTCATCAACTATGAATTATCAATATGTACCAATATCATCAACTATACACCTCATGTATGTGCCAACTCATCAACTATTTGTCTCAACCATGTACCCAACTTGTACCTCAACCAAAAGACCTCATGAATTTCATCATCCAAATATGATTTGTAAATATGTTATCACATACCTTCAAACCTTTCTTAACTTTAACAACAAGAGACTAGCATTTTCATCAAACTTTTCTTTTGTCTCACATGACTAGTTTTGGATTAGTCAACAACCCTAAATTGAAATAATCATAACTTTGTACCTATAATGAATAAAGCTCTGAAACTGATATAAAATGTTCTTTAGTGTGTTTTATACAATTCCTGCAAGTTTCACTACTTGGAACCTCTTAGAAAAGATGTTATAGCAAAAATGGCATACCTTGTTGAATTTTGGCTTATTCTAGAGAGTGACCATGTAGACCGTGCCCCGCACATAATATTTATTGAATCGATCTAAAAATATTACAAAAAATACTAAAGACTGTACTATAACTAACACATTTTGTCTTACTAAATTTAGATCTGTTATGAAGAAGTTATGACATTTTTACCGGAAACACTTGTTTTAGACTAGTTTCAGTACTAGCCACAAACCCTATTTTCCACGGAGTGTAACTCCAAAAATACAATGACCCACAAGACAAATTTTTTACCACAGATACTTGGATATGTTTTCTCAATGGAATAGAAATTTCATGGTCTGACTCATTATAGAAAAACATTTATAGCAAAAATGGTGGGATGACCTGTAAATAACATATCTTAGAAAGCACCATCAAAAGAATTTATCCTTCCTTGAATTCCGACCTTCTTTTCATCACCTTCCCTCAGAAATTCGTCTTATATATCCTTTGGCTACCTCAAAAAACTATAGATATTCAATATGCTCAAATGTGTGTTAAATGAGAGAATCTTGCCTCTTATTTCTACTCTCCAAGTAGCTTCCTTAAAAACATCTTGTAGTCATTCTTATATAATCATCAAATAATAACATAAAGTATCTCTTACCTTTCAAGCCCTTTGTTGTAGTTGGTCCAACTAGATCAGTATGCACAATTTCCATTGGTCTTGTTGTTGAATATTCCTTTGACTTGAACCTGGTTTTTGTTTGCTTTCCTTTTTGACAATGCTTGCATAAAGTGTTGGTTGATTTCGTGATCTGGGGCATTTCTCTGTCTGCTTCTCTTTTGTTGACTTTGACAAGGTTATCAAAATGCATGTGACCCATTCTTCTATGCCATAGCCAAATTTCATCTTCCTTTCCTAGACAACACTTTTCATTTCCAATTTCACTTAACACATATATGTTGCTTGAAGTTCTTGCAGCTGTAGCAATCAATCTCTCTGAGTCTTGTTTTCTTATCTCACACTTATGTGAATCGAAAGTAAATTTATGACCTTGGTCACACATTTGAATCACACTTAGAAGATTATGTTTCATATCTTCTACTAGTAGAACATTTTCTGCCTTTTCATTTTTGTTCCCAATTCAGACTATGCCTTTTCCAATGATTTTGGCTGAATCATCATTTTCGAAGGAGACTGATCCATCTCTTTCCTTTCGTAATGTAAGAAACTTGTCTCTATCACCTATCATGTGTTTTGAACACCCACTGTCAACATACCAACCACGTTTATTTTGCTTAGATTGTAGAATGAGTGTGCATTCTGCATTGCTATATTGATATTGCTTTCGTATCCATGTCCTTTTCTGTGGTTCCTGTTTGTGACCATTGTTATCCTGTTGAGGTTCTTTAGGAGGGATTGCATTCTTCACTCTTTGGCCACATGTCCAAAATTGTTACATTTGTAACATTCCACTTCATTGTTCAAAGATTCAAACCTGTTGTAACTTCTTCTCCGTGTTTCACTAGGCCTTATTGAATAACCCCTTTGTGTATAACTCTCAAAGTTGTTGTTGTTCATGTTGTTATCTCTTCAATTTACAACTTTATGTCCAAAATTATTACATGCATGACATAAACCAAAAATATAGTTTGATACCTGGGAGTTGAAGATATTATGAAAGAAGGTGCTCTTATGAATACTTCTTCTTCTTGAGGCCTATCTGTCTATTGTTGGTTCTGGAATCTCAATATTCTCAGTGGAGGAGTGTCCCTGTAATCTTCCTTGTATATCTTCTTATCCCCTTTGATTGTTTCTGCATAGATTTTTGGATATTTTTATTGCTCTGTTGTTTTGGAGCTTGATCTCTTTTCTGTCTGATTGTATCCAAGTCCGGTCTTGTCAAAATGAGATTTTTTACTGTTGATAATGTCATCCAAAACTTTTGAGCTATTCTGCATACTTTTCTTTTGAATATCCTTTCTTAGTGTGATAAACTCTGCTTCCAAGTTTCCAATCATCATGTCCTTTTCTTCTAGTTGTTCTTTGAGTGCTTCTTCAATTCTTTTATCTTCTTCTATTTGAACCTTAAATTTTGTAATCATTTGTTTTGGTTCTTGAGTGTCTTCTTTCTTGTCTAGTTCTTCTTGTAGTTTCTTGTTTTTCTTCTTTTCTCTTCAAATAACTTCTATGGAACACATTAATTCTTCTCGAAATTCAACTTCCGCCTCTTCAGTTTCTTCTTCAACTTCTTCATATTCTTCTTTGACTTCTTCATATTCTTCTTCATCAGATTCTTCTACTGCCATGAATACAAGTATTCCTATCTCACTGTCACTGACTTCATCTTCATCTGATGATGACATGTCTTCTTTGGTGCATAAGCTTTTCTTGAAAACTTTCTTTGTATTTCTTTTACCTTTATATGTTTGTTTGCCTTTTGAGTAACCTTCATGATTTCTCTTTTTCTTATGAGGACATTTGTTAGCAAAATGACCAATACCATCACAATTAAAACAAATTAAACGAAGCTTACCTCTATACCTACCGTTGGTTCCCTTGTTCAGTCTTTTGATGAAGTTGGCCACTTCTTCATCATCTTCCAAGACATCACTGTTGTTGATATATTCTTCTTCTTCCTTTTTCTTTTGCTTTGATCTTTTGGATGCTTTGAAGGTTGTTTCTTTTACATATGGATTTTCCTGTTCAGTTCTCATTTCATATGTTGTGAATATTCCATGCAGTTCATCCATTCTTATAGAGTCTATATTCGATATTTCTTCTAGTGTTTCTATCTTATGGTTGAATCTCATAGGCAGAGATCTTAGTGTTAATGTTTTATGCTGATATTATAGTTCTTTGCATTTCATAAAGATAAGAGCATAACAACCACAAGATCACTAAGAAATACACATCCACAAGTACACAACATTTATC
>JZKD02S0285999.1:118650-139439 GCA_000966675.3 Picea glauca | reverse complement strand
GGGGGGGGGGATATGTGAATCAATATGTCTAACATCTTTGTTTAGAGGTAAGTATATAAATGCAACATACATTACCATACACTCCGTAGTAGCACGAGGTGGCCGAGAGGAAAAATAGATCCCTTAAGGAGATAGTCACTTTCATGTTTCATGAAAGGTTGCTTTGGGTTGAGTCACTTAACTGTTCCAACTACCTTTAGAAAATATATCCTCATAGATATGTCAAGGATATGACTCTCTTTGAGGCATGGAGTGGCAACAAACTTGAATTTACCCACTTCCAAATATTTGGATCATGCGTGTGGGCCCATGTACCCTTTGAAAGAGGAAAGCATTAGATCCTCAGAGAATTGCATGCATATTTATGGTGTGAAGGGTTAAAGGACGATTTATATCTCAAAGTATAAGCTCATTATTGAGAGAAGTTTCCATTTTGAGGAAATTCCCTTGTGTGCACCATTGAAGCCACATGAAGAGACCTTTGCACTTCCTCTTGCACCATACATCAGAGATGATGATTCCACTCATTCAGATCATGGTTAATATATAAGCTCTAAATTTTATTCAGAATATGATGAGCCACTGCAGATGCCCAAGTGGGAGCAACCCACCCTACAAGAAGCAGGTGACCTTGTGGGGGATCCAATGGATCAAAGGTGGATGAGGTCCTAGTTTGAGGAGCCTCCTCATACACTCATAAATACCAAATGAGTGATTCCCATGCATTTATATATGGTTTTAGATTCACACCCACAGACTGATGCAAATAATGTAGGGAATCCCTTCTAGGAAGCCGTTATGCAGGAGGAATATAACTCTCTTCTCAAGAACTAGACTTGGGATCGATTTCTATTTCGTTAAGACATGAAACTTTTCATATGAAGATGGTTGTATAGGACCAAGAAGGAATCATAAAGATAGGTGATAAAGTACAAGGAAATACTTGTTTCCAATTTTTTTCAGCAGATCCACAAGATAGACTATGATGAAATCTTTCCTCCAGTAGCAAAAATGGAATCCATATGGTTGGTCCTTACCATTGAATTATCAAGGGGGTGGGAAGTTCACCAAATGGTTGTGAAGAATTCCTTTATTCACAGGGATATCTTACAGGATATTTACATTGATTAGCCTCAGGGGTTCATACAAAACTCATCCTTAGTATGTCGACTAAAAAAGTCACTCTATGGCCTCAAGAAGGCACCTAGAGCATGGTATGCAAAGATGGATGCTTATTTTCTTTCTCAACACTTTCTTAAATGTAAATTAGATACAAACATATACATGTTGAGAACCTCATACTCCTTGTTGATCTTATCTCTATATGTTGAATAACTCTTGATCGTAGGAAGTTTAGCCTCAACAATTTCTATGGTCGAAGACATTTTGCATGACAAATTTTCTATGACGGACATGGGTCCACTGCGATTTTTCATTGGTATTGAGATCATTCATGATGCTTCAAGCATCAAGATATCTCAGACTAAATATGTCATGGATCTCATGGTTATATTCCACATGACCAACTGCATGTTGGCAGCCACACCATTTTTGTTTGGTGTACATCTTGAGGATGGTGGGGATACTTCATTAGTGGAAAACACCTTTTATTGGCAACTTGTGGGGATAATTCTATATCCCACCACACCTGATGTTATGGGATTTTTTCTCATAGCGATCTCATTAAATAATTAGTAAGATATCCCTAGGATCATCCTAGTTATCCTAGACAGAAAAGGGGTAGACTTATGGATTTATTAGATCTAGACTCACACACATAGATTCATAATAATAAAGAGTGGGAAAGATTTTCATACCTTTATTGAGGTGGTACTTTGTATTTCCTGGCTGTTGCAGTCCTAAAATTATAGCTCCAAGCTCCACAACCTACTTCCTGTATACAAAATACAAACAAAACCATCTCTTTTTCTCTCTTAAGGATTAGATTCCTAGATCCAATCTACTTCTATTAAGATCTATCAAGGGATGAATAAGATCTATCATTCATTAAATGAACACAAATGATATGAGGGGAAAACTAAAATGATCTATCGTTAATCATAAGAACATTACGTCAAGGCATGCATACCTCAAATGTTGATGCAATCTCCTTTAGCCTCCTTTTTCCTTGCCTCTCCTTGCGGTTCCTTGGTCAGGATAGGCTTCACTGAATTCTGGATGTAGTCGATGGATACCTCTGCAATTGGACAAAATCACAATACCATTCAATTCTTCCCCTTCTTTCCCAAGGTTTTCCTTTTTTATATAGCTCTTGGAAGAGGCTTGGTAGAGGCTTCTAGATCTTCTAGAGGCCACTAGAAACTCGAATGATGTGAGTACCTAGAACTTTGAACCAAATATCCAACTCATCCATCTCCTCTCACCTTGTAACTCTCTGATTCTAGAAGTTTGACAACACCTCGCTTGTTGAGCCATTAGTCTCGAGCGAGGGCCTCACTTATTGTCTACTAGATGTCCTGCAAGGACCTCCAAAAGTGATCCAAAAGGGGTCAAACTTTAGGAAAAAGGTGTATTCTGGTCTTTATTCTTTGATGGCTTCCTCTCTGGCCTATAGGGTAGAAATTAAGACTATAATAGATTCCCACTAATTTGTGAGGTTAGGAAAGGAGTGGATGGTCGAAATACATTACAATAATGTCCATGTGAGGTAGCGCAAGGAGAGATTAATGGAGGTTCAAAAACCAAAGAAGTTCTGCAATAAAACACCAAAGATGAGAGCATATATAGACCAATCCCCTAGGTAGACATACTCAGAATCTGAATGAGCATGGATTCCAAACAATACACTGCGGATCCATGATAGGAAATGCTAGAGGATGGACATGAAAGAATACATAATCGATCTATGTCATCAATAATACCCTATCCATGAGAAAATAAAATGTGGATCTAGGTCATGAACTCAATCATAGCCACCAAAAAATACAATGTTGATATATGTTAGGAACATAATCATAGTCAACAGATAGAATGTAGATCTACGACACAACATATAGATATAAGGAAGACAACGAGCAATCAGGAGAGTGCCCAAAAGTATTCATATACAAGTGATATAATCCATCACAACTTGGGAGGGGATGTTGTAAATGAATGATGTGACCCCAAACCCAAGGTCTTTGTCCCAAACCCTGATGTTACGAATCTATGACATGTGAATAAATGAGTTGATGTTGAGCATGGTAGAAGTCGTTTGATTACTGGTCATTGATGTATACTGTTAATAGACGTGAGGGGGCCCACTGACGATGAATATGGACCCCAAGGTACCTAGTACAATCTAGCAAGTGTGAATAGAGGATATGATGTCTAACACTCATATAATCAATCGATCAAGATTCATGATGAGGCATGCCACTGAGGACCTCAAGCTCCAAGTACTAGCTGGTTTCTATATCATTCTCCTAGATAATGTGTTGAAGTATATAGGAATAGATCCTTCGAAGGAGAGCATTGATGTATCCCCCATAAATCAACACGGAACATACACTGAGAGATGATGTGAAGAGAGAGTATCACAAAGTACAACTGACATAGGGATGACCAACTCAGAAAGTCAACAAAGCACCAGATGACTGACTCAAGCTTAAAATTCCCTTGAACATATAACACAGCACAAATATGACTTGGCATCAATAAATAAGAGCTCGATGAATATAGTGCAACAATGTAGGAGGCATTGAAGCACTCTCCATGATGATTGGAAGATTAACCAGTCATAGGCGTATCTTAGATTCATATTACTGGGATGACTCTTAGGTAAGATAAAACCAAACTATATGATGAGGACTCAAACATGTTCCATGTTCAAAGAAAAATTGATTGATTCTTCGATTTTGAGAATAGACCAATGGTGAAAAACACCCACTCTTTTTTTTTTGTATGTGTTGTCTCCTTCATGGTTTAATGAGCATGAAAGAATGACACAAGTATGCTTGGTACCTTTTTTGTGTCCTTTTATGAGTCTGAAAAAAAGATAAAATTTTACTCGACGAGAGAGAGTGAGTGGCTTAACAACATACTCCTATGTTCCAAGCGCATGGAACCGACCTAAAAAATGAGGAATGAAAATGGTACTGGAAAGTGAGATCCACTCTTAGCAGTTGTTTTCTCCATGGGTAGGTGGATTCAAAATGAAGACCAAATAATGCAAGAGGCAGATGGTCAAGGCTACTCCATAGCAATAAGCAGGATTTTGGGAAAACAATAGCACAATGGTGGGAGGCATGGAGCAATCAACAAATTCATAGAAGACCATTAAGAAACATAAAAAACAATTTGGGGACCCCCACAGGATGTGGCCAAAATATATATGAAGAGACATGGATGAGGTTCAATATTCAAGTCATGATGGAGCTAAAGGAGGGCTCTCGGGCCTACAGGAAAATGTAGCATGGGCACCAAACAAATATTCAGGTGCTATCTAAGGTGCCCATGAAGGGTAGAACTACCAAACTAGTTACGAAATGCAAAATCAATGTCTAAGGTCACAACTAGGCGGGTTCAAACCTAAGGCATAATGATGACATTATGGACGGTTAATAATGCAACGCAGAATATGTAGGGAAAAACCTATCCATATATGCCATGTGAGAAACACGTACCTCAAGTGTAGTGGACATCACCATCTTCGTAAAAACGTTCTTAGAATCATGTTAATCACATTTAAACTAGACTCCAAAGTCAATTAAAGTAAAAGTGGAATAAAAATAAAATGAGCTCATATAAAAATAAAAACCCACCTTTTGTGTCTCATGGTGAAAAACAAATTTTTTATTTTCCAAAAAGTTATAAAAGGAAAACTCACCTTGGAGAAAACTCATTCTTCACTTTGCAAGAGAGGAGTTTTGAGATCTTGAGAAGGAAGCCCTTATCCAAGAGAAGGTTTGTGGAGCTTGGTGTGAATATTTCCTTTAACCCTTCAGCAATTGTGATCCACGTAAGTACTAGAGAGAGTGTGCACATTGTTTGTGAGTTTATTTGAGGCTTTTTGGGAATAATGTGCAATTGATAATCCCACAGGGCAGTCGACCAAACCAATCTCAAGGAGGCATCACGCGACGCCTTGATGTCATCACGTCAGGACTTGCATGAAAAGATGACGTTGTAATGCAGGGCCATGTGTGATGCCCTTAGGGTGTCCAGCAAGGCCAAGGAAAATTCCTTGGGTTGTCAGTTGAGTGCCCATTGATGAGGGTTTAATGAGCAAGCTCAATTTTGAGGGTAATTTTACTGATGGGTCTCTATTTTCCTTACATTCTGGATGCAGACAATGAGGTGAAAATGATTGAATGGAAGGAAAGGAAACATGAAGTAGATGACTATGCCACATAAGGGGACAATATGACGTTGGCGACTCTTTGGGAGTGTGGGCTCTTGAAGTTCTTCCGTTGCCCAATGTTTGGCTCCCTTGAGTTGTTACTAGACCAATTGGTCTGATATTGGGAAATTTACCACAATTATTTCATTATCTAGGGAAAATTCCTACAACTAGACATAGATGACATATAATTTTTCACTGGGATATCATGGAAAGGTGTACAAAGGCGAGTGGGTTAAGCTAGGCAGAGATGATCATTTCTTCATGAGTTATATTGAGGAATAATGTTTGGTTGGTGCTCGAAAGATGAGCAGCCAGATCCCCATGCTTGGAAGATGAGTGGCCATATCCCCATCCATGATATTGTGGATATTCCACTGAAGACCATTCTCTTATGCATTACCCAGAATTTAGGATCCACAACCCCTCATTTGGCTTCCAGGTCCAACATACAGGTAGCTCTAATGTGCCTAGAGCCTACAATGTTCAACTGGTGTGAGGGATTCCTTGCTAACATGAAAAACCAAGTGACTTGCTGCAAGAAGGGTAAGTAGAAGCAATTTAGGTATGGTTCCCTTCTCATGAATATTTTCCTGGAGCGAGTGCCCCAGTTGGAACCTCAGATAGTGTTGGTTCATCCAATGACTTTAGACCCATGGATGGTGTTTTGGGCCTAGTATATGGTAGGGCTAACAGGAGGAAAACATCGTGATCATTATGGGGTTGGATTTTCTAGATGGAGGCGATGCCAAATTGTGAGCATAGATGACTTCCCATATGCAGGGACAGACTTCTGTCATGACCTAGAGCTGCCACTTCCCCAGGCGAGGCATGCAACCCCATGGGTGAGTGTTTTTAAGTTTTGTCATATTTCCATTTTTTTTGGTATTTTGGAATATATGATTTTTTTGATGGGTTCATACTGACACAGTTTCATGTTTTGCAAATATAGGACTAGAGCGTCCAGAAGGGTGGGGCAGAGATCATCGTTGTAGAAACGATGAGGAATCTTCAAGATGGGAAGGATGTGGTAGTAATGAAGAAATGTGTCGTGTCAGGCATAATTTGAAGGGGATGACCATGGGAGTCCCACGTATACCAGAGCATGATGTGCCCCCATACCTTAGGTGACATGTGAGGGGTGTGTCTATCCATTTTCATCAACTTATCCATAAGGTGGCTCAGATAGTTTTGTGCTAAAATGAGCATCGGGATTGAGTAGCTCTTGGCACCCCATTTTTGTACTAGACACATATATTATCCGATCAACAAATTTAAGTATTAGGAGGTCAATAGAGCCCCAATTTTTATTATTCACCACTTTTTTGGAAGGATGTAATCAAACTTTGCTATTATATATATAGATGTTTTGTTTTGGTTGCTACCTATGGTTGTCTAAACGATCTGACTATGACCCCATGTTGTATGTACATGCATTATTAAAAAATTAACTTTAATGAGACAAATGCCAATATAACACATAGTTACCAAGGTGGATATCAGTGGGCACCCAGCTTTTCTGACTGGCTCAAAACAATTTTCTAGCAATTTTGGCAATTTACTATTTTTAGCAGTTTTTAACTTCCGAGGCCATTTTGAAGGCCCAAATGAATGTTTTTTGAGATCAAGGTTCTCAATTATAGTCAAAGGCATGATTTAGCCCCACAAATGAATATCCTCAACAATACCTTTCCAACGAGCTATCACACGCCTAAAATGGAGATTGTATGCAAAAGTTACAACCTCGAGAAGTTGATGTACTCACTTACCCAAATGGGGCCCACATGAATTTTGGCGCTTCATCTTGTAGGGGTAGGTTTTCATGTGTCTAGGGTTTTTGGAATTCCTGTTTATTGTAAAAATGCCTTCAAATCCTCATTGTAATCATCTTCTTGTGAACGCGAGTAGCCGTCACATCTCTTCTCAGAGATAAGCTGCCACCATTCTAGCGAGTCTTTCACTTTGTTATTTTACAGTCTCTGTACATTTCTTTCATTAATAGAAATTGTGTATTACTGTATATTTGTGTTTATGGTTTCATCTCTGATACATTTTTCTTATATTATTGAATATCTGTGATATCTCTGTGCATTTGTTTATTATATCTCTGATCTCATTTCGTGCTGAAAATAATCTGGATCAGTGGTATCAGAGCAGGCTGCTCTTGATCATTTTTCAGTGCATGTCCCTGATGAGGTTCGAGTATAGCAAGTTGGGTCTCGAGCTTGTCTCTCTTGAAGACAATCTCTCTCGCACACCCAAGAAACCCTCAAAGGAGGAAGAAAAGAAAAATGACGGAGCAGACGATCCTATCAATCTGGTGCTTGAGCAAGCTCTCACGCGACAGAGGGACAAAATGATGGAGAATTTTTTCCCACATCCTTCAAAGCCTACCAATAACAGAAGGTGCATCTTCATCAAGCGGCCACTTTGGAGGCACATCGCCTTTCAAGGTACAAGTTAATTTTGATATTCCTGTATTTGAAGGATAGATAGATGCAGAAGCCCTAGAAAAATGGTTAACTCTGCTAGAAGGTTATTTCTCTTTTCACAATTTTTCCAACAAAGAAAAGATCACCTTCACACTCCTTAAAGCTCTGCCTCATGTCAAACATTGGTGGGAAACTTACTAGGAGAAAAGTTCCACAGAGGAGTCTAGAATATACGGGGCCGATCCCACTTGGGATTTTTTTGTGGATGTGGTAAAGGAACAATATTACCCTATTGGAAACTATGAGGACCAGTACATGAGATGGACCACAACGCAAAAAGAGAGGGGCCAAGTAGTTCTAGATTTCAACAATACCTTCCATACCTTGTGCACCAAGATGGGTATCAAAAACTCTGAGTGACATTTGGTTCTGAAATACCATGGGGCTCTACACAGATACATCCAGACTGAAATGGATTTTTTGGACATCTAATCACTCGATGATACTTATCGATATGTTGTTAAAATCGAGTAGAAATTTAAGCACTAGAAAAAATGGGAGTTCGGGTATGTAAATCTGCAACAACTGAAGTATGAAAAAGACGACGCTAACAAACAGTCTCCCAAAAACCAATCCAAGACACAAGAAAAGAAGGGTCATGAGAAGACAAAGAAGGACACCGAAAAATGGTGCGAGTTCCACAAAAGCCCCTGGCACAACACAGATGAAGCCGAAATCTGATTCAAAATTTGTTATGAAAATAATGGTAAAAGACTGATCATTGATGTGGACCCCACTGCTATTTTCACGACCGCAACAGATCAACCAGAAGAACCAACAAATCCTAAAGAGGGGGAGTGCCTTTTTCATTCACAGATGTGGGTGAAGGGGACCCCGATGCATTTTATTGTTGACAACAGAAGCCAGAAGAACCTCATCTCAGCAGAGGTCATCAAACAGTTGGGATTGTTGACAACACCATACCCGCAACCATACAACATCGGGTGGCTTCGCCAAGGATGAGATCTCCGTGTCAGCCAACAATGTTGATTGTCATACGACATCCAACCCTTAAAGGATGAGGTATTATGTGATGTTGCCCCACTGGATGTCTGTGATGTTCTCTTGGGCCAACCATATATGTGGAAGCGCCATGTTGTTTACGAGTCTTGACCCCGTAGTGTCATTGTTTCTCTAGGGGGTCATCTCTACAAAATACCAGAGGTAGTTCCAAATACTGTTCCACCTAAAAAGTGTCACAAGGTAGTATCTCATACTAAAAAATTTATGTTCTTCACAATCTGTTCAAAAGGAGAACATGACACTGCAACCACTACAACCTCACCCCAAACACCTTCTATCAAATGGAATAAAGTTGACAAGGTTGAAGCAAAGTGAAAAGATTCCTTCTGCACATCATCCTATCATGCAGCTCGACTTGTTGAATAGCCTTAGCCTCAACAGGTTCGTGACAAACTTCCACAAACTGAGCAACGCGACGTCTCCAGCAAGGCAAGAATCTCACAAATATGCAAATTTAGCAAACGCTTTTCCCTCTCCCCCGATAACTCAACGCAATGGAGACCATTGCTGCCTAAGGAGGGAGGATTGATCCAGATGGATATCAGTGGCCACCCACCTTTTCTTACTGGCTCAAAATAGTTTTCTGGCAATTTTGGCAATTTACTATTTTTAGTAGTTTTTAACTTCTAGGGCCATTTTGAGGGCCCAAGTGAAGATTTTTCATGATATAGGTTAGTAGTGATATCTGAAGGAATTATTGATCCCCCAAATGGAATCTCCTCGACAATACCTTTCCAACGAGCTATCACACGCCTAAAATGGAGATCATATGCAAAAGTTACGACCCCAGGAAGTTGATGTACTCACTTACCCAAACAGGGCCCACATGACTTTTGGCGCTTCTTCTCCTAGGGTTAGGTTTCCGGATGTCTAGGGTTTTTGTAATTTTTGTTTATTGTAAAAAGGCCTTCAGAGCCTCATTTTAATCATCTTCTTGCAAATGCAAGTAACCGTCACATCTCTTCTCAGAGATAAGCTGCCACCATTATAGCGAGTCTTGCACTCTATTTTTTTACAGTCTCGGTACATTTCTTTCCTTAATATAAATTGTGTATTACTGTATATCTGTGTTTATGATTGCATCTATGATACCTTTTTTTTATATTATTGAATATCTGTGATATCTCTGTGCATTTCTTTATTATATCTCCGATCTCATTTCATGCCAAAAATAATCTAGATCAGTGGTATCAGAGCAAACTTTTCTTGATCATTTTTTCAGTGCATGTCCCCAACGAGGTCTGAGTATAGAAAGTTGGGTCTCAATCTTGTCTCTCTTGAATAAAATCTCTCTTGCACACCCAAGAAACCCTCAATGGCAGAAGAAAAGAAAAACGGCGTAGCAGACGATCCTATCAATCTGTTGCTTGAGCAAGCTCTCACGCGATAGAGGGATGAAATGATGGAAAATTTTGCGCACATCCTTCAACACCTACCGATAATAGTAGGAGAATCTTCATCAAGCGGCCACTTTGAAGGCACCTCGCCTTTCAAGGTATAAGTTAATTTTGATATTCCTGTATTTGAAGGATAGATAGACGCAGAAGCACTAGAAAAATGGTTAACTCTACTAGAAGGTTATTTCTCTGTTCACAATTTTTACGACAAAGAAAAGATCACCTTCACACTCCTTAAAGCTATCCCTCATGTCAAACATTGGTGGGAAACTTACTGGGAGAAAATTTCAATAGAGGAGTCTGGAATATACGCGGCCGATCCCACTTGGGATTTTTTTGTGGATGCGGTAAAGGAACAGTATTACCATGTTGGCAAGAGAGGGGCCAAGCAGTTCCAGAGTTCACCACTACCTTCCATACCTTGTGCACCAAGTTTCATATCAAAGACTCCGAGAAAAATTTGGTTCTGAAATACCGTGGGGCTCTCCACAGATACATCCAGATTGAAATGGATTTTCTAGACATCTCATCGCGCGATGTTGCTTATCGAGATGATGTTAAAATCAAGCAGAAATTTAAGCACCAAAACAAACGAGAGTTTGGGTATGCAAATCTGCAACAACCGAAGTATGACAAAGATGGCCCTAACAAACAGTCTCCCAAAAACCAGTCCAAGACACAGGAAAAGAAGGGTCACGTGAAGACAAAGAAGGACACCGGAAAATGGTGTGAGTTCCACAAAATCCCCTAGCACAACATAGATGAATGTCGCTCAAAACAATGATTGGTGGCAGAGATCAAAGACAAAGAGTCGAACCCTGATTCAGAATCTGATTCTGAAAAATAATGGTAAAGGATAGATCATTGACGTAGACCCCACTACTATTGTTGCGACCACATAAATTCAACCAGAAGAACCAACAGATCCTAAAGAGGGGGAACACGTTTTTCATTCACAGATGTGGGTGAAGGGACCCTGCTGCATTTTATTATTGACAACGGAAGCCAAAAGAACCTCATCTTAGCAGAGGTCATCAAATAGTTGGGATTGTCAACAACACCACACCCACAACCATACAGCATTGGGTGGCTTCACCAAGACGAGATCTCTGTGTTAGCCAATAATGTCGATTTTCATATGACATCCAACCCTTCAAGGATGAGGTATTATGTGATGTTCCGAACTGGATGTCTGTGATGTTCTCTTGGGCCAACCATATATGTGGAAGCACCATGTTGTTTATGAGTCTCGACCCACAGTGTCATTGTTTCTCTGGGGGGTCATTTCTACAGAATACCATAGGTAGTTCCAACTACTGTTCCACCTAAAAAGTGTCGCAAGGTAGTATCTAATACTGTAAAATTCAGCTTCTTCACAATCTGTTCAAAAGGAGAATGGAAGGACACTGCAACCACTACAACCTCGCCCCAGGCACCTTCTATCAAACAGAAGCAAGTCAGCAAGGTTGCAGCAAAGCGCAAAGATTCCTTCAGCACATCATCCTCTCATGTAGCCTAACTTGTTGAACAACATCAACCTCAACAGGTTCGTGAAAAACTTCCACAAACTGAGTAGTGCGACGTCTCCAGCAAGGCAAGCAGCTCACGAAGATGCAGATTCAACAAACGCTTTTCCCTTTCCCCCGAGAAATCAACGCAATGGATACAATTTCTTCCTAAGGAGGGAGTATTGATCCAATTTTATATCGGTGGCCACCCACCTTTTTCGACTGGATCAAAACAGTTTTCTGGGAATTTTGGCAATTTACTATTTTTAGCAGTTTTTAACTTTTGGGGCCATTTTGAGGGCCCAAATGAATGTTTTTAGAGATAGAGGTTCTTAATGATATCCAAAGGCATGATTGAGCCCCCAACATGAATCTCCTCAACAATACCTTTCCAACTAGCTATCACATGCCTCAAACGGAGATCGTTTGCAAAAGTTACGACCCCGGGAAGTTGATGTACTCACTTACCCAAACGAGGCCCACATGACTTTTGGCGCTTCATCTCCTAGGGTTAGGTTTTCGGATGTATAGGGTTTTTGGAATTTCTGTTTATTGTAAAAAGGCCTTCAGAGCCTCATTGTAATCATCTCCTTATGAACGCGAGTAGCCGTCACATCTCTTCTCAAAGATAAGCTGCCACCATTCTAGCGAGTCTTTCACTCTGTATTTTTATAGTCTCTGTACATTTCTTTCATTAATAGAAATCGTGTATTATTGTATATTTGTGTTTATGGTTGAATCTATGATACATTTATGTTATATTATTGAGTATTTGTGATATCTCTGTGCATTTCTTTATTATATCTCCGATCTCATTTCGTGTCGAAAATAATTCGGATCAGCGGTATCAGAGAAGGCTGCACTTGATCATTTTTTTAGTGCATGTCCTTGATGAGGTATGAGTATAGAAAGTTGGGTCTCGATCTTATTTCTCTTGAATAAAATCATTCTCGCACACCCAAGAAACCCTCAATGGCGGAAGAAAATAAAAATGATGGAGAAGACGATCCTATCAATCCGTTGCTTGAGCAATCTCTCACGCAATAGAGGGACGAAATGATGAAGAATTTTTCCCACATCCTTCAACACTTGCCGATAACAGTAGGTGAATCTTCATCAAGAGGCCACTTTGGAGGCACCTCACCTTTCAAGGTATAAGTTAAATTTGATATTCCTGTATTTGAAGGACATATAGATGCAGAAGCCCTTGAAAAATGGTTAACTCTTCTAGAAGGTTATTTATTTGTTCACAATTTTTCTGAAAAAGAAAATATCACCTTCACACTCCTTAAAGCTCTCCCTCATGTCAAACATTGGTGGGAAACTTACTGGGAGAAAAGTTCCACAGAGGAGTCTGGAATAAACGGGGTCGATCCCACTTGGATTTTTTTGTGGATGTGGTAAAGAAACAATATTACCTTGTTGGAAACTATGAGGACCCGTACATGAGATGGACCGCACTGCAAAAAGAGAGGGGCCAAGCCGTTTTGGATTTCATCAATACCTTCCATACCTTGCGCAACAAGTTGGGTATCAAAGACTCTGAGCGACATTTGGTTCTGAAATATCGAGGGGCTCTACATAGATACATCCATAATGAAATGGATTTTCTAGACATCTCATCACTCGATGTTTATTATCAATATGGTGTTAAAATTGAGACGAAATTTAAGCACAAGAACAAATGAGAGTTCCGGTATGAAAATACGCAACAATCAAAGTATGACAAAGACGACCCTAACAAACAGTCTCATGAAAACCAGTCCAAGACACAGGAAAATAAGGGTCACGGGAAGACAAAGGACACCAGAAAATGGTGTGAGTTCCACAAAATCCCCTGGCACAACACCGATGAATGTCACTCAAAATAGTCATTGGTAGTCGAGATCAAAGACAAAGAGTCGAACCCTGATTCAGAATCTGATTCTGAAAATAATGGTAAAGGACAAATCATTGACACGGACCCCACTGTTATTGTCATGATCGCAGCAATACAACTAGAAGAACCAAAATATCCTGAAGAGGGGGAGCGCCTTTTTCATTCATAGATGTGGGTGAAGGGGACCCTGCTGCATTTTATTGTTGACAACGGAAGCTAGAATAACCTCATCTTAGTAGAGGTCGTCAAACAGTTGGGATTGTCGACAACACCACACCTACAACCATACAACATCAGGTGGTTTCGCCAAGGACGAGATCTCCGTGTCAGCCAACAATTTCGATTTTCATATGACATCCAACCCTTCAAGGATGAGGTATTATGTGATCTTTTTCCACTGGATGTCTTTGATGTTCTCTTGGGCCAACCATATATGTGGAAGCGCCATGTTGTTTATGAGTCTCGACCCCGCAGTGTCATTGTTTCTCTGGAGGGTCCTCTATACAAAATACCATAGGTAGTTCCAACTACTGTTCCACCTAAAAAGTGCCACAAGGTAGTATCTCATACTGAAAAATTTATCTTCTTCACAATTTGTTCAAAAGGAGAACATAAGGACACTGCCACCACTACAGCCTCGCCCCAAGCACCTTTTATCAAACAGAAGCAAGTCGACAAGGTTGCAAAAAGCGCAAATATTCCTTCTACACATCATCCTCTCATGCATCTTGACTTGTTGAACAACCTCAGCCTAAACAGGTTTGTGACAAACTTCCACAAACTGAGCAGCGTGATGTCTGCAGCAAGGCAAACAACTCACCAAGATGCAGATTCAACAAATGCTTTTCCCTCTCCCCCGAGAAGTCAAAGAAATGGAGACGAATTCTTCATAAGGAGGGAGGTTTGATATAGGTGGATATCGGTGGCCACCCACCTTTTCTGTCTGGCTCAAAACAGTTTTCTGGGAATTTTGGCAATTTACTATTTTTAGCAGTTTTTAACTTCTGGGGCCATTTTGAGGGCCCAAATGAAGGTTTTTTGAGATCAAGGTTTTCAATGATAAACAAAGGCATTATTGAGCCCCCAAAATGAATCTCCTCGACAATATATTTCCAACGATCTATCACACGCCTAAAATGAATATCGTATGCAAAAGTTACGACCCCGAGAAGTTGATGTACTCACTTAACCAAACGAGGCCCACATGAATTTTGGTGCTTCATCTCCTAGGGTTAGGTTTTTGAATGTCTAGGGTTTTTGGAATTATTGTTTATTGTAAAAAGGCCTTCAGATCCTCATTGTAATCATCTTCTTGCGAACGCGAGTAGCCGTCACATCTCTTCTCAAAGATAAGCTACCACCATTCTAGTGAGTCTTTCACTCTATATTTTTACAGTCTCTGTACGTTTCTTTCATTAATAAAAATTGTGTATTACTGTATATCTGTGTTTATGGTTGCATCTCTGATACATTTCTGTTATATTATTGAATATCTGTGATATCTCTGTGCATTTCTTTAGTATGTCTTCGATCTCATTTCGTGGCGAAAATAATCCGGATCACATAGTTAGCTAAACAATTAGCAAATGCATTAGATCTTCTTGGGACGTGGAAATATTCAATATTCTCAAAATAAAGTTCAAAAAGAAACACCCTCAAATAGTTACACAAAAGTTCAGGATGTTTGACACTATACGCGTGATTCAACTGTCAGACTACAAGATGAGATTCCAATCTAACCACTAGGTTATGAATGCCAAGGGAGAGTGCTTCAGATAATAGTTCAATGATGACACTATATTCTGCAATATTACTAGTTGTAGGCCCAAGGTAGACACCTCCTGGACTCATAAGCTTGTCAGTGGGAGAGAATATCACCCAAGTAACATAAACAATGTTATGGGTACTACGACTGACACCATCAACGTATCTCATGTAGATTGAGGAGGATGATGACATCTGCAAGTCAAGCATAAAGCATGATAATAAGCTAACCAAGAAAATTAACTCGCTCATAAAATAAAAAAACACACCACTCCAATGCTAAACTAAAAAACACCTAAGTACAAAGCATCATGCAGCCAAATATCCTAAGCATAATACTTTTTGAGGTAGATCCCATTGTCGGGCTCTGAAAGAGGATTCCCATCATATTCCATGAACTTGTAGGCCCCTCTCTTCAAGACACATTTAACAATGTAAGGACCATGCCAAACGGGTTCAAACTTACCTGCTCCCAAGCTGTCATGGTCTTGGTCATAAACCAACACCAAGTCAGCCTCGGAATAAAACACGAGGACATAATGATTTTTCATACTATGTTTTGATGCACTTCTTGTGTGTTTCATCATCCAAAGAAGCATCATGATGTTGTTCATCAAGTTGGGCCAAGCACAAGAGATGCTCCTCCTCGACGAAGGTATTTGGTAATAGCTCTACAAAAAAATTTAAGGACAAAATTTTACATTCAATAGGTAATATTGCCTATATACCATAAACAAGTTTGAAAGGGGTCAAACCAGTGGCATTTTTAGCAGAGGTATGGTAAGCCCATAATGTTGAAAAGAGCATAAGGTGTCAGTTTGTCTTGTGTTTCCCTAACATCCTCTGGATCATTATCCTGAGGAAACAATTGATCGCTTCTACTTGGCCATTGGCCTAAGGGTAATAGGGCGTTCAGTTCTCATGACTAAAGGCCAACTTGACAACTAATTTGGTCATCATATTATTATGAAAATGGGACCCATGGTCTATCACTATGGTATTTGGAACATCGAACCTAGAAATTATATGATTGAATATGAAAAGATTTGAAATGGTGTCATCATTAGAAAAGGTAGGCATGGCCTCAACCCATTTAGTGAAGTATTCAATGGACACATTTATGTAGCTATGACCATTGGTCGATGTAAGATTACATGTCATTAAATAAATGCTCCACTTAGAAAATGGGTCAACGTTCACCACAGGATGAAGGGGGGTAGGATGAGCGTGCATATTACTACTAAAAATTTGACAAGAATGACATCTATGGACCACATTCTTGCAATCCTTGAAGATTGAGGGCCAAAAACAACCAACGCAAAGTATCTTCTGGGCAATTTCCAACCCAGAGAGATGACCACCACATGCCCCTATATGGAAGTCATTCAGAACTCTTTCAGCTTCCTCATGGATAAAGAAATGATGTATAATCACATCAACCCCTCGACGATATAAGGTGTCATCTACAATGAGGTAGTGTCTATCTTGATTCCTTATGCGTCGGTGTTCATCATGGGAAAGTTGAGGATGGAAACGTTGAGTATGGAGGTAGACCAATACAACTCCATACCAAGGATCAGATGAGTCAATAAGGAACAAAAACTCATCATGGAAATATTCATTAACCACTGGTTCCTCATCAGCTTGAGGAAGTTCAGACATCAACTCTGCGAAAGCAAAGGATTTCTTAGAATTGGATGAAACAAATTCCAAGTCAGACTCTTGGAGGATTAAATCCACTTTGAGTACTTTGCCCCAATGATAGGATGGCTAAGAATGAACTGCACTAGGTTGGCATTAGAAACTATAGTGGATTTTCACAAGAGAATGTAATGGCGTAATCATTGGACAAAGTAAACTAATACCAAGACTAGCTTTTCTATGTGAGAGTATCAAAGCTTGGGAGTGACAAGTCCCTTGATAAGATCATAAATTATGTGCTCTCTTTGTGTATCATCCTCGTAGACAAGCACCATGCCAATGATGGATTCAAAGGCCGAGAAATACAGAAAGAAATATTGAGTATAATTGGGAGGGGCTCAATAAGGGAGTCGACACCAAGGCCTTCTTCAAAGTGTCAAAGGACCATTGGGCTTGGTCATCCCACATGAAAGTTACACCCTTCTTCAACAAGCGCATAAATTTTTTTGTGATATCGATGTAATTAGCCATGAAATGATGCAAAACGTTTTCCTTCCCTTGCAAACTTTGAAGTTGGTGAATGGTATAAGGAGGAGTAAATTTGAAAATGGCCTTGACCTTAGAGGGATCCACTAAGATCCCATACTTGGACAGAATAAATCCCAACAATCTCTTAGACACCACACAAAAAATGCACTTTTGTGGATTTAAACGAATGTTGTAGTACGGACATAGGATAAAAATGTCTTGCAAGTGACCAGGGTGGTCCTCACGATGTTGTGAATGAGAAACCAAATCATCTAAGTAATCCTCTATGATTTGTTTGATGTCGTGGAAAGCACATGACATGGCTCGCTGGAAAGTGGTGCCAACATTTTTAAGACCAAATGGAAACTTCTGATAAGAAAAATTTCCCCAAGGACAAATAAGGAAGTCTTGTTCAAATATTCTAGTTTTATTTGGATCTGATTATAGCCAAAGAAACCATCCATGAATGAGAATATTTCACTACTGGCACATTCATTGATAATATGGTCAATGAATGGGGTTGAATAATTATCCTTGGGGCAAGCCTTGTTTAAATACCTATAATCAACATAGACCCTAATAATGACCTATTTCTTAGTGACTGGAATGATGTTATAAAACTATTCGGTCAAGGGAACCAGATAGATAAATTTTGCACGAAGAAGTTTCTCTACCTCCTCCTTGATGGAAACAAATTTCTTCGAGTTGACGGGTTGGAGATTTTTCCGGACCAACTTGGCTCTGTCATACGTTTTGATCCCATGCTAAAAAATATGGGGGTAAATGCCAATAATTTATTCATAGGACCAAACAAAAACATCACAAAATTCTTTGAATAGAGTTGTGTATGTTTAAGTTTCTTGGGGTGAATAGTTGACACCTATCAGGCTGTGCTCCAAAACACCTAGCTTCTGGGAAATTTCAATGGGTATGGTTTTCAAAATGTTGGCCAAGTTCCCTTTGGATAATACATTATGGATCATGATGGGAGATTGGGACCATTGAACATTACCAAGGGAAATGAGATTTTGAATGTCATCCTCAAATCGTTTCAAATCTAGGAGAAATGATGCTCAATGGTGCAAATCCTCGCATGGCATATCAAGGGAAGACATGAAATTCATGATAGCTTTGTCATATGGAAGGTGTATATAAAGGAATTTGTTTGAAACAAGGAGATGATGGATGGCCCAAGAGGGCTTGAGATACTGATTAGACTCTACATTCTGAGGGGAATCCAAATTAGGGCCAATAGATTTTGATTGGATCACCTGATAGGAAATATATATACTGGGAATCAATGCTCTATATGGATCAACAACCTTAGGATGAGGTAACACCCAAGGATCAAAATACTTGAGGGATCCACTGGTAAATTATGAAGTCATGTTGATAAGAGTTATGTGTGTAGTGGGAGATAGTGGGGGAAGGGGAAAATTCCCATTAGAAAAGTATCTTTGAATATCCCCACACTGACGTTGACAAAAGATTGGATGGTATCACCAACAAAGGGTACATTTGACCCCGTAAGATCTCCCTAAGATCAAACTATTTATCCTAGACAGAAAATGGGTAGACTTCTTATGGATTTCCTAGATCTAGACTCACACACATAGACTCATAATCATCCTAAGGAGTGGGAGATATTTTCATACCTTTCTTGAGGTGGTACTTCATATTTCCTGGCTGTTGAAATTCTAGAATTCCAGCTCCAATCTCCCCATCCTGCTTCCTATATACAAAAGACAAACAAAACCTTCTCTTCTTCTCTCTTAAGGATTATAATCCTAGATCCAATCTACTTCTAATCAGATCTATGAAGGATGAATCAGATATATCATTCATTAAATGAACACAAATTATATGAGGGGAAAACCAAATGATCTATCATTAATCATAAGAACATTACGTAAAGACATGCATGCCTCAAATGTTGATGCAAGCTCCTTTAACCTCCTTGTTCCTTGCCTCTCCTCGAAACTCCTTGGTCAGACTAGGCTTCACTGACTTATGGTTGTAGTAGATGGATACTTTTGCAGTTGGACAACATAAGAATACCATTCAATTCTTCCCCTTCTTTTCCAAGGTTTTCCTTTGTTATATAGCTCTTGAAGGAGGCTTGGGAGAGGCTTCTAGGTCTTCTTGAGGCCACTAGAGACTTTAATTATGTGAGCACCTAGGCCTTTGGAAAAAATATCCAACTCATCCCTTTCCTCTCACCTCTTAAATCTTTGATTCTAGAATTTTGATAGTGCCTCAGTTGTTGAGCCACTAGTGTCTAGCGAGGGCCTTGCTTGTTGTCGACTAGGTGTCCTGCGAGGACCTCCAAAAGTTCTACAAAAGGGGTCAAACTTTAGGAAGAAGGTGTATTCTAGCCTTTATCCTTTGATGGCTTCCTATCTTGCCTATAGGGTGGAAATTAAGGCTATAACACCTGACTAGATCTCTCATATAAAGTAGGGGAAATTTCTAGGTACATGTAGGAGACACATGAGCTACACTGAAAGGATACCAAGCATATCCTAAAATATGTTCAAGGAACCACCATCTATGCGATCCATTATGTAGTAGGTTGTGCATTGGATCTCATGGGATTCATAAATTTTGATTGCATTGGTGATATCATAGATCATAATTCCACTTTTGGGTACATGTTTATTTTAGGTTCCATCCCATCTATTGGTCAAGAGAAAATAAATCAACGATTTCTTTATCATCTGTAGATGCTGAGTATAGAGGAGCGATCAACATTACTATTTAAGCACTTTTTCTTCAAAAATTCCTCACTGAGATCGACATCTAGTTCCACCGTCCTACTGTCGTTTGGTATGACAATCAAAGTACTCTTAAGTTTTGTAGAGACCTAGTGCAGTGGTAGTGAACCAAACACATCGAGATCCATATGCATTACATTAGAGAGATGGTACATGATAGGATCATTGATTTGCATTACCTTCCATCTGCTGAATAGACTACAAACATCTTCACCCAGACATTTATTGAGAAGAAGTTTCACTTCCAATGCGATCGTCTTGGAGTGAAGGAAAAAGTTGCTTAGCAACTACCTTTCATCATCCTTATTCATTTTTGATGCACTATACTTTGAGGGGGGGTTTTCCCATGAGATTTTTCCTCTTTCCTCTGTTTTAAGTGTTCATTCTTAGATGCATTGTAAAATGGGTACATAACATGCCATTGGTTGTTGAGACCCATTCA
>JZKD02S0285999.1:89281-109930 GCA_000966675.3 Picea glauca | reverse complement strand
AAAACATATATGGAATAATTTTCACACTGGTCTAAAGCCAAAATGTGAACTAGTTGTCCATGTAGTTCCAAGAATTACATGCCTATAATCTGTTCCAGCCAAAAGATGTCTTTTACTTACAAAATGAACAATATTTTAAGTGACCTAAGATCACATTCTCCTACCTCACAGGATAGAGTAGGATCTCATAAAATAAAAAATATTACAAAAATGGTGGGTTGGGAGCCACTTATAACATAGTTGGTTTTAATCAAACATAGATCAAAGTTTTTACAAAACAAACAGAAAAAGAAACTACTAATCATTCAGATGCATAATCGAATATGTTTCCTCCAGATGATCAACAACAAAATATATTATTTCCTGAAAAACAAAAAAAAATTATAAGTTAGAAAATTACTCATAACTAATTTCTAATTTTTATTTAAAAAGAGACTTGGCTACATAATCGAAGATTCTATAGCCAGTCTAAGTTTAGAAAACAAAATTAAATTCCAAATTGACTCATTTTGAATTAGATAATAGAAATGGAATAGAATTTTTTTACCATTAAATGTTAACTAAAGAGGGGCAGGGTAGTTCATAATTTATTATGGCCTTGACGTCGGTCACATTATTGATTACTGTGTTTCCTGATCTCTTGATACGTTTATCTTTCCTCTTATCATGCACCTTGGGGTCACGATTTTCTTGCCCCAAGAAATCATTCTGAGCAGTAAGCGATTTAATTCGGGCCTGAAGGACGGGGATGTCGGTGTAATACCGCTCGATCTAATGGAAACATACATCACACTGTACATGCAATATGGAAGGATGATGAAGTGCAAAGTCAAACAAGGGTGTATCAAGCTTACCTTATATTTTCTTTTGATTAGGCCTAATACTGGAGAACCCCTCTTTACCTTTGAGGAACGGTGGAAAATTTGTCACAAAATCATAAGGTTTAGTAGGAACGATAACTTTCTTCTGTAACCTTGAAACTATGGATCTTTTAAAACTAGAAAATATTTGATCTTAGGATCCAAACACTAATTGATATAGACCAGACCAATCAAGCTCAAATGAGTGTTGCATCGGTTCCTTAGCTTCCTTGAAATGTGACCTTCTCTTTTGTTCTTGAACCCTAAGTTTGTGCATTTATTTTTTGTTCCTTTATGAGGTTTCTCAAAATCTAGATTAATAATAATGTTCAGGCTAGAATCAATTTCAGGTACAATAGGGTCAATTACCTTCAATTTAACAGTCTCTTTCTCAGAAAATCATGTAGGTGAAGACTTACTCGACATCCTTGCATCTAGAGGGTTTTTGTCAGTAAAGTATGGTCTATCTATTGAAATATTGAACTGGTCTTTAATTAGTGGCTTGTCTAAGTTAGGTTTTAATGTAGGAACATTCTGGGAAAAACCATTTCTTATCAAAAAATTCTCCCAATAGTCACCTACGGTTGACAAGTGATGCATCAACAAAATCTTAACCAATCCATGATGGAATAGGCTTGAATCAACACTTTGTCTTTTATATCTTTTGGACATTTTATAGAGACTTCTCAGCAAGTAAAATGGCATATCTAATTCGAAACCAATGAAATTCATGAGTAAATGAATATGATAGAGGAAGACCAATCCGTATTGACCCACGCATGTCAGAAATTGCTTGAGAATCAAAATCAAGCTATGCCACCTAGGTTTAACCAAGGAGGTAGAAATACCTTTTTCACAACAGTTGATCTTTCGGGATGTCATAAAGAGGTTCCACGAGACTCCTTCAATTCAGGTGTTTTTGAACCATTTTTCACCCTTCGATGGAATCCTTATTGCTTCTCTCACAAACCCCTCGGTCAACTCTAACTGTGTGTCCCCAATTTTTTCTCTACAACCATCGAAGGTCTATGTGAAAGTCTTCACCACCTCAAGGTTATAGCCTTCAAATATTTTAAGGAAAACATCCCTGCCGTGGCTTTTAAAATCCTCAATTGCATCGTCGTGAGAATGTAAATCCTGACATCCATTTGGCTCCAGGCGAACGATAGGTTCCATGACAAATATATCCAGAAGAAAACATGGATGACTCTGTATAGTCTTAGGTTTGAATCGTGGGAGAAACAAGAAAAAGTATGAATGGTGAGTTGAGACACGAAAATAACATAGCCTGTGTGTTATCATAGCCCATATGGTGGGAGTGAAAACCAAGGTTTGATTGTAATATTTACCACTCCTTGTGATGAGAGCCAAACATACAGAGTACGGAAACCCTCTGCATGTAATGAATGGATCATTAATATGTTAAGCCAATGAGGTGAGGTGAGGATGCGAGTACAAGAGGTGTGTATTGATTTTCATGACTATTAGTATGACCATTGAATTCACAAATAGACTATCAAATATATCAAAGGATTTTCACAAATCGAAAACTATCAAGCCATTGAAACAATAATCGTATTAACACAAAAAAATGGGTCTAACACCCATTTTATAAGATTTATATTTCAATTTCATATAAATGGTTTGTTGAACGATATACCTAAGGAAAAAAATTATGATAACAAAAAGCCATTTTTTATATTTAATTCATGCTTACAGTCATAAATTAAACATAAAACAATCGAAAATCAAAATAGTAAAAATTAATGAAGTAGCTTTTAACCCAACAATCAGTCATAATAAACTCAGATTTTTTTTTATAGATGGGGTTATGGAAGCTATAGAAAATTTAATTCCTTTCGATCATGTTTAGAAATCAAAAATCATTGTGGCTGCCAGCAATGACGACGTACTGGGCGAAGCAGTTATCTCTGCATCACCAAAATTTTCATGTTAGGATGAATTAGAAAATGAAGATTTCAGAAAAAATTGACAACAAATCAAGCTTTCGAATCAAAACTCAAGAAATAACATAGTCCATCATCAGATGTGTTTCTGTCAAAAATGTAATCTGGTATCAAATCTAGATTACGAGTGATACAATGTTTTAGGCAACTGCCTCCAATACTGTTTATAGGGTCACTACTGCCAACAGGAGTCCATAGCCTCGACAGGGATGCCATTTAAACCACTCTAACACCTCTATCATGTCCATAAGTCGTTCATTCAGGATAAAGAACATCTTTAATTTTGATCACTTCCAAAAGACATACCTGATAATTTTCTTAAACCCAACATTGCTTCGCTGCCAGTAGGCTCGTTTAGTACCCTGATGAAGTTTCCTTGGCATCATGCATGCATTTAACCACTACTAGTAGACCTATTCAGTATCTTGACGATTTTACAGACACTTCCCACACCTTTCGTGCTTTCAACTCTCTAGAATTTGCTTACAATTTCACAAAACTTTAAGATATTCAAGTGAGTGGGGTGATGCTGAAAATTTCAGATTTTGAAAACAAAACTTGATCTTTTCCAACTTATTTTCTGGTTTGATGACCTTCATCATGATCTGAACATTTAGATTTATGTTAATAAACCATATTAAGGACAAGAATGTATAACTGAGTTG
This sequence comes from Picea glauca, assembly GCA_000966675.3. Lineage (NCBI taxonomy): Eukaryota > Viridiplantae > Streptophyta > Pinopsida > Pinales > Pinaceae > Picea > Picea glauca. Next base: position 106,438 of record JZKD02S0285999.1, on the reverse strand, counting down.
TTTTCTTAAAAAYAGGGACAACGTTAAGAGTTTTATTAATGATAATCGTATCCTCTAGAGATTTTGAAAAGAAACCAACAACACTGTTTTGAGCAGTAATTTTCATCTGTTGATCTGAGTTTTATCATTTACAACACTGGTGCTTTGAAAAGTCATCAATTGTTTTTCTTGGATAAAAAATCTTATTTTCCTTCCACAAATGAAATGGTGATACAAGTATAATTATTCAGAAACAAATAAAAAACAAGAAAAATGAAAAGAACCAAAAGAAAAAACAAAAAAGAAAATTAAAACAAAAACAAAAATATGTACAAAGAGGTGGATCTGGAATCATCAGGTGAAATACCTTTTGAAATCCTGGTCATTCAATGGGAAAGTGTCTAGATGTCCCTCCAAATTTTGCAAGCGGAAAGAGCTGGGGCCTAATTTTTCATAAATTAAAAATGGGCCAAACCACAGATTCTGGAACTTCGTGTGTTCCCCCTTTCCCTCATGATATTTTTCCCACTTGAGAACCATATCTACGACATCGAAATTCCAATCTAAAGAAGAGTTTGAATCAAACCAACTCTTTACAATTTTCTATTGTTGATCCAATTTCTTCTTTGCTTGTGCCCTTACTTCCTCCAGTTTTAACAAGGCATTAATTCGACTTTCTAGGGAAGGGAACTCCTCTTCTTGAACTTTTTGTGATATTTGCAGAGAAGGAAGCAGAATGTGTGAAGGGAGAATTGCTTCTAGTCCATAGACGAGAAAGAAAGGAGAATTACAAACAGAGGCTTTTGGTGTCACCCTATCTGCCGAAAGTGCATTGTGCCAGTTCTTATGATTTTCTGAGACTTTCCTCTTAATGATCTTGATTAGATTTTTGTTTATTGATTCTGCTAAACCATTTCCTTGAGGGTAGTAGCTAGCATAATATTTCAGTTTAATCCCTTTTTACAAGGAAAATATGTTTATATTGAGGGATGAAAAGTAGGAGGCGTTATCAAATATCAAACATTCGGGAATACTAAATTGAGTGATGATATGAGAGTTAAGGAAAGATACTACCTGATTTGTGTTCACCACTTTCAAAGGTGCCGCTTCAAAACATCTAGTAAAATAATCTGTTGTTGTAATGATACACTTGTTCTGCTGTGAAGAAGAAGGGTTAATTGGTCCTATGATGTCAAGACCCCACTGTTGAAAAGGTGAATCTACAGTAACACGCTGCAAAGGGAATGCTGCCTTTTTCACCCATCCAAAAGCCTTTTGGCAGATTATACATTTACAACACAATGCATAGGCATCTTTTAAAAAAGTGGGTCAATAGTACCCAACTCTTAATACTTTGTGAGTAGTGGTGTCTCCATCGAAGTGACCACTGGATTCACCTACATGAAGTTTAGATAGTAATTTTTCTGATTCTTCCTTTTCTAAACAATGCATAACAACACCATCAAAATTCTTTCGAAATAATACATCATTTATTAAATGGAAAGATGCAAATTTTAACCTGAGTGCTCTTCTATTTTTAGGATCAAGGTAGCAAGGAGAAGATCCATGTGTCAAATAAAATTTAATGTTCTCATACCAAGAATTGACAGCAACTTGTGCACAGCTGATTTGTTTTTCGTTATGTTGATTTACAGTTAAGGTGTTGATTTGACTTTCCTATTCTTCAACCGAATCAACCAATAGTTTACATAGGCCTTGACCTTTAATGATCTGTGCAAGGGTTATTTTGAGGTCATATTCCTGTAATGATGTCATCCAATTTTCCCTTTTCTCACCTAGTTCTTTTTGTACTAACATGTTTCTTACAGATGGGTAAGACACAATAACCTTGGTTCTGGATTTCATCAGGTATGACCAGAAGTGTTTCACTGCTTTAAAAACAAAATATGCATGTTGATCTACTATTGGGTAGTTAAGCTCCAATCCTTTTAAATATGAGAACATGAAGGCAATGGGTATCTCATTACTTTCAACATTTTTATGTGTTAACACAACATAAGATTGGTAAGAAGCAAAGGTGTAAAGCGTGAAATCTTGAGAAACATTGGGGCTCATCAAGGAAGGAGATTATACTATTTATTTTCTAATGGAGTCAAAAGCTTGACTTTCTTGTTCTCCCCAATGGTACATAACATCCTTTTTAATTAAATTATGTAATTTTCTTACCATTTCCGATAAACTTGGGACAAATTTTCTGACGAAATTAATCTTGCCCAAAAAGGACTGCATGGCTTTTTTGGAAGAGGGAGGGGAGAGTTTCGCAATAGCTTGGGTTCTTTCAGGGTCAATTATAATTCTATATTTAGACACTATAAACTCAATAATTTTACCTTTCTCTACTGTAAAGACTGATTTCTTAGGGTTGAGAGATATACCGAACTTGCGGCATCATTCCAGAATAGCCCTGAGGTGAGACAAGTGATCTTTCTTGTTTTTAGAGAAGACAGTAACATCATCAAGATAGACCATGACTGATTGGTTTATGAGGCCACAAAAATCAATATCCATTGCTATATGGAAAGTGGCACCAATGTTTATAATCCCAAAAGGCATTTTCCTCTAGGCATAAGTGCCCCATGGGGTGCGAAAGGTGGTTTTAAGTTGATCCGAGGGAGACATAAGGACCTGGTTGTATCCTAAAAATCCATCTAACAAAAATAGTCTTTAGGAACCAGAAACCTGCTATAAAATTTGTTCCATTGGAGGAACAAGGTAGTTATCTTTATTAAATGCTCGGTTTAGGTTCCGAAAATCGACATAGATTCAAATTTCACCACTTTTCCTCCTTATAGGGACTAGATTTGACACCCACTGTGTGCGCCTCACCAGGAAATTTATCTTTGCAGTTAGTAATTTATTCAGTTCTTTTTTAATAGTGGGTTCCAATTTAGGATGCATCTTCCTCAACTTTTGTTGAAAAGGCTGAGTCCAGGCAAAAACGTCTTTAAATTCTTTAAACAATTTTATGAAAACAAATAGTTCTTGTTCGGAGCATCCCATTCCCAGATTATTATTTTTAGGATTGTCCTTTGTTCCTAAATTAACTGACTCATACATCAAAGAAGAACTGTTCGTTTTACAATTTACTAACCTCTAAGTTTATCATGCAGGTCATAAAATTTCTCTAGTCTTACAACAGATCTGGGGATAGAGTTTACCAGATCAAATGTTGATTCAGGAAATCTAGGATCTGATATTACCATGAATTTTTAGAGGTTCTCATCGTGAGTGCCTTCATCAATGAATGCACCATGGAAGTTGTCTTCCATACACAGGAAGTTGATGATCACTCTCCAATTGGTGATGTTATCCAGGATCGACGACCTGAACAACAATTCAATCAAAAATGCATTAGGAGAGAGACCTTCTATGGGAAATAGTTTAGAAGTGACATTATCCAATAGATCAGCCTCCAAATTACTTAGTCTAGGAATGAAATTTATGTTAAATGTTGAAAAATGTTGCATTAAATTCCATACCTCAGTTTGATACCTTTTCAGATGTGGTGATAAGAAATGTATGAAGTTTCTTACCTACCTAACCATGATTTATGAATCACCAAATACCATTAAATTTCACACATCCATATCCAAATATTTCCTAAGCCCTTATAGAAGTGCTTTGTATTCGACGGTGTTATTAGTGCACTTGAACTCTAACTGACATGTAATAAAAGTCTTATTACCTGCAGGATCGATGAGTACACATCCTGCACCAACTCCTTCTTTGGATTTGGATCCATCAAAGTACAATGACCAAATTTGAGCTTCATCAGTAGTACTTGGCATACTTGGTAGAGTTGAAGTTTGAGTATAAGTCAAAAAATTTTATTCCTGCCTAGGATCAGTTATAGGAGAAATTTTGGTCATGAAATTACCAAAGAAGGTGTTCATTGCCTGCGTTTCAAATGAGTTCACAGATGTGATGAAAGGTTCATTAGGATCATTTAAATTTGTTACAATATGCTTCAGATAATGTTCTATGTTTATCCTAATTCTATTGGGTTGTCCATTTTCCGACAGCCACAAATGAGACCAATCTGTGGAAAAGTAACCCTGTAGATGTTCGGACCAGTCCCTGCTCAAAAGAAAACCATATACTTCAGGGATATCAACCACAATAATGTTAATTATCTGACGAACCTTAGGATTGGAAGATAATCTAACCAAAACATTCTTAATCTCACCAATTACCCTAATGTTTGTTCGGTCAAGATGAATGATTTTGAGATCAGAAGGTTTAATTTCTGCATTATTTTTTTGACAAACAGATAGAGGCATCACGTTTGACGATGCACCAGAATCGACCATACAATTATGTAAATTCCTATTACAAATTTCAAAGGTTAACAAGAAAGGCGGGACATTTTTCCAAGTGTTAACAACTGAATTCTGTTGATTTTTAGTTGTTGTCCCTAAAACAGTTTTATCTACATTTTCTACAGTTTTTCCAGCTAAATCCCTTTTATTTAGAAGTTTAGATGTCATTTTAGTAGGGATATTTTGGGTTGTATTTGAACCATTTTCTGTTGATTTCTTGCTGCTAGAATTGTTGTTTTTACTGTTTTCAATGATACTTTGAAGCATTTTCTGCAAAATGAGGAGAAATTTCAGCAGTTCAAAAATTGAAATATTAGCCCTCAGTTTTTCCAGATCTTCAATTAAATCATATTCTAAAACATGGGCTGCTAAACTTTGTTTAATTTCAGTTTGTTTTGACTGTTTTGGAAGAACACTATTACTCACTTTAGAAAAAGGTTTGTTTTGCGTTTTGCTTCTTGTGTTGTAGGGGTGAACAGTTTCAAAATTTGCTTGGAAGATACTGTCCGAGAAGTGACCGAAGATATTGGGAGATGATTCCTCTTTTTCCGGTACTTCTTCCTCAATTACGTCTTCAGAACTTTCAAGAGGGACATAAGAAGAATTATCATGTGCTTCTAAGATGGTTTGCAAAGTGTATTGTAAACTTTCAAAATTTAGACCTTCAGTGGTAGGATTTAGCCGATTGAGAGGAAAAGGTTTTCTTAAAGGAGTTTTAAACTTCCTTTTCTTTTGGATGCCTCCTCCTTTGATCTCTTCAAGTCAACAACTTGGTTGGACAGTTTTTGGAAAGCCTTCTGCAAACTTTCTAAGTCTAAAGTTTCTGGCTGATTTATAGTTTGAAGAGGCCTAGTGAGGATCTTTGTTTTCTTTTTAGAGGATGAAGTCGTTTCAGCCTCACTATTGAGATTGTCTTTTAAGCTTAATATATCCTTTTCAATTTGGCTTGCCTCCTCAAAGGCTTCTAACAATACGTTCTTTTTATACCTTTTGACCTAAATGGCTATGTTATTACGCAAAGCCTTAGTGTAATATGCGACAATCAGGCTTTCGGCGGGCATCGAATCTGCAGGAATTCTATTCTTTAAAGCAAGAAATCTTTGGTTAAATTCTTTCACTTTTTCCTTAGGATTCATTTTTAAGCTAGAGAGTTCCATAACCAAGACTTCAAGAGATTTATCATCTCCGAATTTTTCCAATAAACAAGTTTCAAACTTGTCCCAAGAGATGATGGTTTGGGGTTGCTGAGAAAAATACCATGTGGAGGCATTTCCCTCAAAAGTATAAGGAAATAATCTACATACTACATCCTTGTGCTCTACACTCTGGAGCCTAATGGCCAACATATATTTCTTTATGTGATCCTCAGTGGATTGCTTTGAATCTGGATCAAATTTGGGTATCCATTTCTCCAGATGTTTAGGTAATGGGTGTTGGGATCCATGTACGGCCATGACATCTTAATCGAACTAGGATCTGACATGATTGTTTTGGGTTTCCATGGGAGTTGGTGGTGTCGAAGGCTGTGATGGTTCTGATGAATTATTGTCTTCATCTGAAGACTCTCCTCTTGAAGAGGATGGATATGAATCAGGTGGGGAAGGTGGAATACCATATCCTCCAGTTCCAAGGTTAGGTGTTTCAGTAGGATTGATAGTATTTTCACCTAATGGGTTTTCAAGCAGACCAATGCCTTGAAGTTGTTCTCAGATATCCGATAAATCAAGGGGTTGATTAAGTGGCCTACCAGGTTGTCTGATACGAGCTAAGGCACTATGCATTATTATGAGTGAATGATGAACAAATTCTTGGATGTCAACCCCTTGAGGAACTGGTGTCACTGGTTCAACGAGAATATTGGGGTTCTTGTTTGAGGTAGTTTTTGTTTCAAGTGTAACGTTGTTGTCTGAGAAACTACACGTTATGACAGGGGATAGAATATTTAGGGGAGGAGTCTTGCGACCTCCACGTGCCATCAATTGAATTTAGGCCCTCCTTCTAGTGATATTTGTTGATGGGAATCTATGACACACTGTCAACTGGAAGAATAGATCCGGACCGAGGTTGTCTAATTAACCCAAGCCGTTTGGTGTAATCTATTCTGACGGGCTTAATGGCTCTGTTATCCAACTAGGGTCCTAAAATAAAGAAAATAAATAAAATAACTAATGCTAAAACTATAATATATATATATATATATATATATATATATATATATATATACACACACACACACTTTAATATAATTATTTACAAATATATTAAACAAAAAGATAAATATGAAGATGTCATTATGTACAGAGTATTTACAGATTGCAAGTTTTAGTGGATACCTTGCAAAATCAAAGTTTGGTAACTGTTTTCAGAAGTAGATAAAGAAAGCACATGTTTTTGTATTTTCTGTTTTATAATCATAATCTAAGAACTTAAATAAAATATGTTTTGAAACAAGGATAGAGTAATGGTCAAAGCCAATTTAAAATTGTCTTGTTTCGCTAACAAATAAAATAACAAAAATTAGAAGCAAACAAAGATAACCTAAGATTAGTTTCGTACTGCGTCTATGACTCTGTGCAATCCAAAACTCCAGCTACCTTGTCTGTGAGAGAAATATTCTAAAGACTTATACTAATGTCTCCTGAATAAACTCAAGGTATTTATCGATAGCTAGAATATAAGAACATAATAGTAGATATGTATGTCCAATGATCTTATAATTATGAATGATTACAGTAACAAAAATCTTAATGTAAAGCATTAATTTTATCAACCAACTAAACATCAAACGTAAAATCCTGATGTTAAAATTGATATAATGATCAGAGTGATAATATATGAAACAACAAGTTATAGACAAATTTTAAAGCATTTAATAAAATGAAATATAATATGATAAAGAAGCTAAAGCTGTGTAACATATCAATATCTCATAATATAAAAAGGCAAAACATATATGGAACAATTTTCACATTGGTCTAAAGCCAAAATGAGAACTAGTTGTGCATGTAGTTCAGAGACTTACATGCCTATAATATGTTCCATCCAAAAGATGTCTTTTACTTACAAAATGAACAATATTTAAAGTGACCTGAGATCACATTCTCCTACCTCACAGGATAGAGTAGGATCTCATAAAATAAAAAATATTACAAAAATAGTGGGCTGGGAGCCACTTATAATAGAGTTGGTTTTAATCAAAGATAGATCAAAGCTTTTACAAAACAAACAGAAAAATAAAATACTAATCATTCAGATTCATAATTGAATATGTTACCTCCAGATGATCAACAACAAAATCTACTATTTCTTGAAAAACAAAACAAATTTAATAAGTTAGAAACTTACTCATAACTAATTTCTAATTTTTATTTAAAAAGAGACTTGGCTATAGAATCGAAGATTCTGTAGCTAGTCTAAGTTTAGCAAACAAAATTAAATTCCAGATTGACTTATTTTATACTAGACAACAAAAATGGAATAAAATTGTTTTACCATTAAATGTTAACTAAAGAGGGGTCGAGTAGTTCATAATTTATTATGGCCTTGACGCCGGTCACATTCTTGATTACTATGTTTCCCGATCTTTTGATATGTTTAGATTTCCTCTCGGCATGCGCCTTGGGGTCATGATTTTATCGCCCCAACAAATCATTTTGAGCAGTAAGTGATTTAATTCAAGCTTGAAGGATAGGGATTTCAGTGTAATACTGCTTGACCCAATGGAAACAGACATCACAATGTACAGGCGAGATGGCAGGTCGATGAAGTGCACAGCCAAATAGGGGTGTATCAAGATTACCTACTATTTTCTTCTAATCAGGCCTAACACTGGAGAACCCCTCTTTACCTTTGAGGAACGGTGGAAAATTTGTCACAAAAGCATAAGGCTCAGTAGGAATGATAACTTTCTTCCTGTAACCCTGAAATTATGGATCTTCTAAAACTAGAAAATCTTCGATCTCAGGATCCAAACGCTCATCGATATCGATCAGACCGATCGAGCTTAGATGATTGTTGGATCGATTCCTTAGCTTCCTTTAAATTTGGCGACCTGCCCTTTTGTTCTTGAACCCTAAGTCTGTGCATTTATTTTTTGTTTTTTTGCGAGGTTTCTCAACATCCAGATTAATAATAATGTTCATGCTAGCATCAATTTCAGGTACAAGAGGGTCAATTACCTTCAATTTAACAGTCTCTTGCTCATAAAATCCTGTAGGTGAATACTTACTCGACATCCCTACATCTAGAGGGTTTCTGTCGGTAAAGTATGGTCTATCGATTGAAATACCAAACTGGTCTTTAATTAGTGGCTCGTCTAAGTTAGGGTTTAGTGTAGGAACAGTCTAGGAAAAACCATTCCTTATCAAAAAATTCTCCCAATAGTCACCTACGGTTGACAAGTGATGCATCAACAAAATCTTAACCAATCCGTGATGGAATAGGATTGAATCAACACTTTGTCTTTTATATCTTTTGAACATTTTATAGAGACTTTTTAACAAGTAAAATGGCATATCTAATTCGAAACCAATGAAATGCATGAGTAAACGAATCTGATAGAGGAAGACCAATCCGTATCGACCCTCGCATGTCACGAATTGGTTGAGAATCAACAAAAATCTATGCCACCTAGGTTTAACCAGGGATATAGAAATACCTTTTTCACAACAATTGATGTTTCAGGATGTCATAAAGAGGCTCCACGAGACTCCTTCAATTCGATCGTTTTTGAACCATTTTTCACCCTTCGATGGAAGCATTATTGCTTCGCTCACAAACCCCTCGGTCAACTCTAACTGTGTGTCCCCAATTTTTTCTCTACAACCATCGAAGGTCTGCGCGAAATCCTTCACCACCTAAAGATTATAGCCTTCAAATATTTTAAGGAAAACATCCCAGCCATGGATTTTAAGATCCTCAATTGCATCGTCATGAGAAAGTAAAGGCTAGCATCCATTTGGCTCCAGGCGAATGACAGGTGCCATAACAAATATAACCAAAAGGAAACAGGGATGACTCTGGATAATCTTAGGTTTGAATTGTGGGAGCAACAGGAATAGGTCTGAATGGTGAGTTGAGACATGAAAATAACATAGCCTATTTGTTATCATAGCCTAAATGGTGGGAGTGAAAACCAGGGTTTGATTGCAATCTTTACCACTCCGTGTGATGAGAGCCAAACATACAGAGTACCAAAACCCTATGAATTTAATGAATGGATCATTAATATGTTAAGCTAGCGAGGTGAGGTGAGGAAACGAGTACAACAGGTGTGTATTGATTTGCATGACTATTGGTATGACCATTGAATTCATGAATAGACTATCAAATATATAAAAGGCTTTTCACAAATCGAAAACTATCAAATTACTAGAACAACAAGCCCAGTTTTATGTTTAATTCATGCTTACAGTCATGAATTAAACATAAAACAATCGAAAATCGAAATAGTAAAAATTAATGAAGTAGGTTTTAACCCAACAATCAGTCATAATAAACTCAAAAAAGTGTTTATAGACGGGGTGATGGAAGCTACAGAAAATGCAATGCCTTTCGATCATGCTTAGAAATAAAAAACCATTGTGGCTGCCAACAAGCACATGCTTAACTTGGGTTATGGTCCCATATGTTGGTCAAGAAAAATGTAATCAATGATTTCTTTATTGTCCATAGAGGTTGAGTACAAAGGAGTGGTCAACATCACTATTCATGCACTTTGGAATCCAAACTTCCTCACTAAGCTCAACATCCAACTGTCATTTGGTATGACAATCAAAGTACTCTCAAGTTTTGCAAATACTACATTGGCAATGGACCAAACACATAGAAATACATATGCATTACATCAAAGAGATAATATATGACCAGATCATCGATTTGCAGTATTATCCATCCACTAAATAGACTGCAACCATATTCACCACGACATTTACTGAGTAGAAGTTCCACTTTTACGTGATCATCTTCGAGTGAAGGACACAATTGCTTAGCAACTACTTTTCTTCCTTCTTCATTTTCAATGCATTGTAATTTGAGGGGAGGGGTTTCCCATGATTTTTTCCCTCTTTCCTCTATTTTCAGTGTTCATTCTTAGGTAAAATGGGTACCTAACATGGCCTTGGTTTCCAAGACCCATTAATCATTTACACCCTAGTAGTGTTCAGGGGGGTGTTAGAGATATTACACACTCACCTAGGTATATCACATGCATGTAGACATAAGAGCTCATAGCATGCACATGCATTAGTTTCTCTCACCTCCAGATGTGTGACTCAGTTAGCTAGGACTATGTGGAAGATTACTTCAATTTATGTCTGTGAGTGTATAGATCTCTTTAGATCACTACTATGGTGCATTCACTTAGCCATATATAGTATATCATGTGTATTATTAATTTTACTCATTCAGTTAATACAATTCATTCTTTCTCTCAAGCTTGTCTCTCTTTCTCTTTTCTCTCTCATAAATTTTATGTGATTTTTTGACTAGCTAGGTTCTCTGTGCAAGTTTCACTGAAACTTCAAAATAAACTCATGGGAGAGACTAAATGATGACAATAAAATATCCAATGACAATTAATTTCAAGCTAGGTCTATCCTTTAATAGTTTAAGATCCTGGTAGGTCAATAGGGCCTTTGTGTCATTGTTAGTGTAATGTCTTATCTTTAAGAGTATGCAATTCCTTCTTCCCTTTGAGATCAACTATGATCCACCTACAACTACCACCCCTTCACATAACACCCATATTACAATTAATGTCCATTAACCATTTGTTATAACATTTCATATTAACAATAAACTTTACACATAATAATAATAATAATAATAATAATAATAATAATATTATAATTTAAAGTCACAACTTAGTTAGATGCCAAATCAACTATTAGGATATTTAGAAATTTAGGAGATAGTTAAGATCAACTTGGTCTAATGTGTCTTTAGGTAAAGTGTGTTTCCTTTGTATACAATAGTATGCATTTGTAGTTATTATATCCAACGATTATGATATGTTATTGACATAATGTGATATTACAATTCATATTCTCCTCGATACTAACGACTATATTGATCCATGGTGTAACACTTTATTTGTCCATGATATCTATTTAAAGAGCATGGATAATATATATAATATTTTTCTTTTGCATTAATATATTGCCTCAAGTGGATGTATTGGTTGGGGCCACAAAATGTTTTCCTCTTTGAGGGTTTTAACCACATAATACATTAGTGTAATAATCTTCGATATATTTGTGTGATTTGTTACTTAAGTTATTCTAATTGTGTGGAAATATCATGCTTATCAAGCATGGTATTAGAGACTGTATGAAGACCCAATCCCATTGCCGATCAAAATCATGAAATGGTGTCATTGTATGTGTTAGCACTGAGAGTCACCCTCAGACTGCAAGAGGATAAGCCAAGTACCCATCAAAATGTAAATGTATTGAAATGGTTTGAGTAGGTGGATAACCATGACTTCAAAGAAAGGAAAAGACAACAAATATCACTATAGATTAGTTTTGGACCGTTGGGAAATGGAGTCATAAGTATTTTTCTCAATGAAGGCATTTAAAGTGCCTATCGGACAAGGTATTTGTGTAATGATGAAGAGAAGAATAAGAAAATTAACATAAAGACAAAAACTCGCTAAGAAAAGATCCTCCCTGCAAAGAGAATAGACGTGTCTGAATAATGAACAATGAAACATGGGAAAGATAAAAACAGATCCTCTACTATCTCAGGAATCCATAAATCAAAGATTCTACATCCGATGAAACATGGGAAAGATAACAACAAATCCTCTACTGTCTTAGGAATCCATAAATCAAAGATGCTACATCTAGAAAAGAAGAAAAATAGAATAGAAACATAGAAGACAGTATGATAAAACAAATCAAAGGAATCTTCAATAACATAATAGTTTACAATCCATGCCCCTCAGGCTTACAATTTGAAAAATATAGTGCTATGCCCCTAACACTCTCTCAATTCATATTCAACTAACCCCCCCCCCCCCCTATTTTCTCATTCATCTGATGTATTTATGCTCAAAACAGTAGACTACAGCTAGGAGTGTGAGCTGGCCATCATGTCCAAGGCTCTTCATCTGTTCATACTTATGTCATACTGTATGTGTATCCTCTTGTTAGACGCAATCTCAGATCAACATGGGCCTATAGGAAAAATCGTCCATCGTGGTACCTCGGGCTGACAGTTCTGTCTCCATGGCCAGACCCTCCATACCTTCTATTTATGGAGTGAGATGAGGTTTCAAATACCGGTCCTTATTCATTAACAGATTTCTCCTCAGGATCTGGATGAGTCTTGATGACTAGGGGGCGACCACGTGTTGCTATTAGATTCAGCGCTAAATGAGCATGTGATTTCGAGGCCGTCGAAAACGGTTTGGACCCACATTTCTTTCGGGTCCGAAACGCACCACCTTCCACCACGTAGCTCTCCTACAATACCATGGTTTATATTTTAGCACGCTCAAGGATTTTAACTCCCGAGCATGTTGAGACTTCAAAATGAAGCGTATCATTTCATCTGGTCGGGATCTACGATCTGGGTGCACTTGCTAAATTTAGCACCACCGCTAAATTTTATCCCCCCGCTAACTATAGAATCCTTCAAACCATGCTTTAGGAATGGCTTGCTTTGGGTGTTTCTCTTTGTGCTCATGGTTGCTACCTGTGCAAGAAAAATACATGGACGACTTGTTGTGAGATCAATAAATGGAAAACAATATGACGAGTTTGAGACTTGAGAGAGAGAGATAGAGAGACAAAGCAGAGGTGCAAACTTGGGTCTTAACAATAAATACCTGCGACCCTTGAAAACTTCATGTGACAATATTGGATCCACAGGGGATGGCATGCTCCCTCTGATCTACCAAGAACAGGAAGCTCTAGTGGCTTTTTCCATTGGGCTATTTCCACAAAATCTGTATTATTGAAATCATCTATGTGTCTTATTGAAAAACTAAGAATATTCATAGACCGAAAACCAAATTACTGAAAATAAAAATGCTCGAAAACTGAGCTTTATTCACCCTAGTCCTATTCTAATTAAGTATGTTTCTTCTTGATCAAGTACGATCATGCTTCCAATGAATCCATGTAAGTATCTGAATAACATATTGAACTTTATTTCCAACTTTATGCAAAGTCATTAACACATAGAATGAAACATGTAAATCATAAACACGGAAACCATACTTACAATCCAATAATCTGGCCATAAAGATGGCAACAATTGAAACTCCATCATTGTAAAACATCTCCATATAAGTGGAAACTAGATCTTGAAATTTGCAAAAAACTTGTTGCTTCTCAAAAAATGACAGAGAAACATGCATCATCAATTTATTATCTAATCCTTGTTGTTCCCCTTTATCCTATGTATGTAACTCAGATCCATAACTTGCTCCTACTGATCTATATACTTTCTCTTTGATGTCAGAACATTCAAAAGAGACATGTTGATCTTCATGAACATTTAAAACAACAGATACATCTGATATGATGCTAGATGTTTCTATGTTATTGTTATCACAATGAATATCATTCAACACCTCTTGATTTTCATGGTAAATGTTTTCCTCTACAATAAATGCTTCATCACAAATATGGCTTTCATGACTAGAAGAATTTTTATGGAGCAAAGAAAACTCATCACAACATTCCTCAAAAAGTCATTCAGCTAAAAAAGATTCTTTACAAAATGAATTAAAAGTTGCATGAAAACCAGTCAAAGAGATGATACTTGCAATTGGAAGAGATCGACACCAATCACGAGTAATCCCCTCTAACGAATACTTGAAAATATTTATTTGAACATCTTCATGCATGATATGAAGTTGATGAATAAAATCATGAAAATCGAGCAAGTGTTTAGTTGGTACCTCCCACTCTTCTCCTAGAAATTTAGGAAGGATACTTTCCCATTCATCTCTACTAGGCTCTGGATTAGGGAAACCAACTATCCTTGAAAAATCACAGAGAGCATACCTTTGAGATAAAATCTTCTCCATTTCAAAACAATGGAGTCACCATGGTGAAAGATGAGCAGTCAAAATAATGTGTCCACCTTCAGTTCACCATCTAAAACTAGATCTCTTCATTATTGTTCTCCCAGGAATATATCTTCACTTCCATCCCCAGCAACAACACCATGAATGTTAGCACTAATATTCACCCTCAAACTGCAAGAGGATAAGCCCAATACTCATCAAAATGTAAATCTATTGAAATGGTTTGAGTAGGTGGATCAACATGACTTCAAAGAAAGGAAAAGACAGTAGATATCATTGCAGATTGGTTCTGGACTGTTGGGAAATGGAGTCATAAGTATTCTTCTCAATGAAGGAATTTAAACTGCCTATCGGACAAGGGATTTGAGTAATAATGAAGATAAGAGTAAGAGAATTAACATAAAGATGAAAACTCGCTAAGAAAATATCCTCCCTGCAAAGAGAATAGATGTGTTTGAATAATGAATGATGAAACATGGGAAAGATAACAACATATCCTCTACTGTCTCAGGAATCCATAAATCAAAGATGCTACATCCGATGAAACATGGGAAAAATAACAATAGATCCTCTACTGTCTCAGGAATCCATAAATCAAAGATGCTACATCCAGACAAGAAGAAAAATATAATAGAAACATATAAGACAGTCTGATAAAATAACTCAAAGGAATCTTCAATAACATAATAGTTTACAATTCATGCCCCTGAGGCTTACAATCTAAAAAATATAGTGCTCTGCCCCTAACACTCTCTCGGGTCGTCTTCAACTGAAACCCCCCCCCTCCCCTCTTTTCTTATTCATATGATGTATTTATGCTCAAAACAGTAGACCATAGCTAGGAGTGTGCTATAGGATTAATCGTTAAATGCAGACATAAACAAATCTCCCCAGATCCCACTAGAAACTAGAACAAAAAAGAACAAAATATGACGCTTTCCCTAAGCTATAATTATTGAGTTTACTAATTAACAAGAGATAAACAACATACCTTTTAAATGTCACTTCCTCTTTCCATTGCCATCTAATCTCCACTCCAATGCTCTTGTGATATTGAATCTACAAGGGAACACAAGCCAACCAAAGTGAAAGCAATACAATATACTCAACAAGAACCTATGTATTTGATCAAGGAATCATACAATAAAACAAGACTAGTTTTATGGGAAAGAAACATATCACTGTATCATATTAAATAGAAAGTGGAGAATACAACCAAAAGCCTTGATATTGCAAGGTCCACTTTCAATGGCCCTTTGCTCCAACACACACACCTTTTCTCCAACCTTGAATGATGAAGATCCACAATGACTTGATGAACTAAAATGAGGCTCTCAAGCATGATCTCAAGTAAAATTCTCCATCCAATTCTTAGCTTATTCAACCTTAGCCTTTTCCATGAGAGATCCCTCTTTATATAGTGTAAAAGAGAGATGGGTGAGGAGATTAGGATGATCCCACCAAATCAGAGAAGCGAGTAATATCCAAACCGTTCGGAGGCCACCTCACCTTCTAGAAGATCCCCTTCTAGAACATTCGTGAAGTTCAAGTTTTCCCAATATTTTAACATCATCACACCCTAGACATAGGGCAGCCTGTGGAGACATCGTAGTCCATCTCTAGAGTAGGATGCGATGATCAAGCAACGTCACACCCCATTAATAGAGCAGGGTGTGGTGACCTTCCTTTATAGCGTTTTCTGGCAGACAAAGTCAAATCACTTTTTCTCCTGGAGAAAGTCTCTTTTAATATTTTCTAGAGAACATGAACACATCTTGTCAGGTGATCACTGAGGTGACCAAAATAATGTGTAACAAAGTGTGAGTTGGACATCACATCCAAATCTCTTCATTTGTGCATCCTTATGTCAGACTGTGTGTGTATCATCCTGTCAAACGCAAGCTCACATCAACATGGGCCTGCAAGAAAAAACATCCATTGTGGTACCTCGAGTTGATAGTTCTGTCTCCACAGCTAGACCCTCCATGCCTTCTATTTATGGAGTGAATCGATGTTTCAACTACTGGTCCTTTTACATTAACTGATTTCTCCTCAGGATCCAGACAAGGATTGATGACTAGGGGGAAACCATGTGTTGCTATTGGATTCGGCATTGAATGAACACGTGATTTTGGGGCCGTCGAAAATGGTTTGGACCCACATCGCTTTTGGGCCCGAAACTCACCACCTTCTACCACGTAGCTTTCCCACAATACAGTGGTTTATATTTCGGTCTGCTCAAGGATTTTAATGCCCAAGAATGTTGTGGACCCAAAATGAAGCATGGTTGTTGATCTGGTCGTGATGTACGATTTGGGCACACCTGCTAAATTTAGCACCGCCCGCTAAATTTTATCCGCCCACTAACTATAGAATCCTTCAAACCGTGCTTTAGAAATGGACTTATTTGGGTGCTATGCTTTGTGCTCATGGATGCTACCTGTGCAAGCAAAAGACTTGGATGACTTGTTGTGAGCTCAATCAATGGAAAACAAGATGACGAGTTTGAGACTTGAGAGTGAGAGACAGAGAGACAAAGCAAGGGTGAAAACTTGGGTCTTAACAATAACTACCTGCGACCCTTGACAACTTCATGTGATAACAATATGAAATAAAGTATTTTTGGATTATACTATTTTTGTACATTTTTAGGCTAAGAGGGTCATTCAATTACATCAAGAGTGATGCTTTCAATTGAAAAAAAATTCAGTTCACTCGAGAAGGTTTTTGTTTGCCGAAGATATGACCATTTTTTTCATATTCAAAGGTATAAAGTTTCATTACCATATATATATA
>JZKD02S0285999.1:77139-89229 GCA_000966675.3 Picea glauca | reverse complement strand
TTTTAATATTTCTTTTTGTTTTTTTTTTTGTTTTTTGTGTTCCTAGTTTTCTACCCTTTTTCATATGTGTATGCTATTTGTTGTCTGCCTTCCGTGACTTCAACAAACTAGAAACAAAGTGTAAAGTGTTTTTTTTTTGTGTATGTTCTTTTCTCCATGCTTTATGCGATCTCAACAAATCAAAAATAGAGAGAAAACTTGCATTTTCTAGGTAGGATAACCAAGATCTAACCTCGATATTGTAAAGTTTTGGATATATATATATATATATATATATATATATATATTTCTAAATTTCACTTATTTTTATGTGCCCTCATGTTAAATTTTTTTTGCAGACAAAAACAAGGGTTTTTAGGGTAAGCACACACTTCAAGGAAAAGAGAAAAAAAAAAGGCCCCCCTCCTCCTTCATAACATTTGTTATATAATTTGCATTATCTCACTTGGTTGAGAGTTACTTTATTAAATAAGAAATCTCAAATCTTTATTTTCATTAAATTACTTTTTGAAAAAGTTCAATCAACTTTAAATTATCACATTATTTTTCGTAAAGTGCATTTCACTTATCTTATAAAAGTRAATTTCTATGAAGTAACTTTAATGTTCTTTTTTTATGTTACATTTTACATGAAACTTTGATTTATAAATTAACTTTATTTAAAAAAGTAATTTCATTGTAAAATTGTTTCTCACTTATTTAATAAAAGTGGATCACTTCCTATAAAAGTAACTTATATATAAAAGTGAGCTTATAGACAAAGTTAAAGAAGGAAGGGAAACATTTTTTTACTCAAAAATCCTCATTGTGCACCCACGTGAGCGAACCTCTACTTACTATGTAGCACTTTAGTTAATTTTTATTCATTTTTTTAAAAGGGCATAACTTTGACATCTAGAGTCCAGGGATGATTTTAAGGATGGAAATTTATTTTAAAATGTAGAAACCTTGGCGAATCTTACTAATCCTTCATATGCCAACTATAAATGTTTGGTGATATTTTTGTAAAAATATTCAAATTTCTAAGGATTTTATATAGTTTTTATAAAATTTTGGCGATTTTTAAGGTAAAATAATTTTATCCTGTAGAATTTGGGTGAATCATTTTTAAAATAGTGAATCTTGTTTCTGGAAAAACCATGGAAAATTAGCCCATGAGCAAAATTTAGCCCCTAAAATCATCCATGCTAGAGTCCATTTTTGGTGTTGTTTTTTTTTAATACCTATTTTTTTGAAAGATTTCCATCTAGACAATCAATTTATACTTTTGAATCCATCTTACCTGCATATTATAATATGTCTAGTCCAAATGTTCTTTTGCTTACTGGTTCAAACTACTTCTCATGGGAATCATATATGGAAGATGTACTACGAAGTAAGGGATTACTGAATTACCTTGAGAAAAGAAACTACCCCGCTAATGTCTAAAAGAAAAACAAAATAGACAATAAAAAAGATGAAGCACGTGGATTAATCAGAATGCCCATCTGTAATGATTTAAATTTTTTTCTTAAAGGATTTAATAAACTAGACGATGCTTGGAAAAAGATTGAAATCATATTTGGTAAAAACAATGAGATTTGAGCTCACCAACTTGAAAACCAATTGATTTCTTTAAATCCTAATGATTTCTCTAGCATTGAATATTGTCTATCTAAGTTCAAAAAACTTATACTTTTTTTTTTGGCTAGGGGAATCGGCAACTCGCGGTTCTCATACTTGTGTGACACGGGGTCGATACTCAACGGATACCATTATAACCCTAGGTGCATCCATGCAGCCCGCATGAATTGTGCACAGGTTAGTCGGGGTGAGAATCGAACTTGAGACCTCCATTTACAAATTTCCTTTCATATACATGACACTTTCCAATCAGTCTACACCCCTGTGGGAAAAACACTCATACTTTTACTTGAAGACCATAAGATAGAAAAAATGATAACTAATTGACATATGATATTTTTCTAATCTTCATAGTGCACATTATGTTTTTGTATCTACTTTTCACTCCACTAGATAAGCTCCATGGGTCATTTACACACCACCCTGTCTTGAATATTTTTGTGATTCTTTGATTAATGAGTAAGATAAGCTCTTTCATCTTGGAGCAATCAACATTGTAGGTACATTTAACAAAGCCTTAGTGGCCTAATATAAGGATACATACAAGCATTCAAAGAAGTAACATCCTCATGACAACAAGAAAAACAAGGGTCCCAAACCCTCTTAGCTAACTCCTCCTCCTAATGGTGACAAAGGAACAAAATAAAAAAGTCAGAAGATAGAGAGACATTGCAATTTTTATGGTTGATATGATCATGTAGAGTCTAAATGATTTAAGAATATGGAGATCTTAGAAGAAATAGTGAAGAAGCATAACATTAATCTTGATTCTTATTCTTCTAACTCTTCTTCCCATGGACGTGAACATTCCTCTTTTGGTTTTTTATTCAATGCAACATCTACTTTTTCTTCTAATAAGTTGCTTATTGATTCTGGAGCATATTATCACATGACTAAGGATAAAACCATTTTTTCTTCTATTAATGAATGTAACACCAAACACATATTTGTTTGTGATGATAGATGTTTTAGGGTTTGGAACAATTCAACTTGATGATGGTCCTTTTAATGGCGTATTATGTGTTCTAAATCTCTCCTTCAATATTTTATTAGTATATCAAATCATTCATTAGGTGAAGGTAAAACAATAGAGTTTTCATTTCACCAAGTTGTAATCAAGAATTTAAAATATCCTTAACATTTCCTAGCAATGAGAATTGTTAATGATATTACTAGGTTGTACAGATTTGACAACTTTGGGTCATCATATTTTCCATTAGTTTTTTATTGTTCGCAGTGATGACTTGAGAAAACTTTGTCATGGGCAATTTGGTCATCTAAACTATCACTCATTGAAATAGTTATGTAATAAAAATATGGCGACCAATCTTCCTCTCATTTCTTGCAGAGAAGGTGTTTGTGATGACCGTGTTCTCAAAAAACATCATTAGGATAGTTTTGAAAAACATTCCTCTTGACATGTCAAATCCCCCTTGTAGCTTGTCCATGGTGATTTGTATGATCCACTTCCTTCTCCTTCTTTCTCTAGGTTCAAGTACTTCTTAAATTTTATTGATGACTTCTTTAGATGCACTTGGGTTTATTTCTTAAAAATTAAGAGTGAATTTTTTGACATGTTTTTTCCTACACGACCCTTGTAGAAAGATAATTTGAACGTCAACTACAGAACTTAAGAACTGGTGATGGAGGTAAATATGTTAACAACAAATTCATAACTTACTACACTACACAAGGAAATAAAATACACCATATTGTTTCATATATACCACAATAAAATGGTGTTGTTGATAGAAAGAATTGCACATTAAAGGAAATAGAAAATTGTATGATCCAATCTAAGGGATTAAGTTTTTATTTTGGGTTAAAACCATTAATTGTGCCAATTACATAGTCAATCGCACTCCCACAAATTATTTAAAAAATATAACATTGAAAGTAGCTTGGAATAAAACTAAACCAAATGTAAGCCATTTGTGTATGTTTGGTAGTGAAGCATGGACTCACAATCCTATTGAGAAAAGGAAAGCATTACAACCTAAAAGTATGAAGTGCATTTTTGTTGAATATTTTGAATATGTAAAAGGTTATAGACTTCTTCAACTTCACTCCAATGAAATTATTATTAGGTGAGATTCTATGTTTGATGAAGATCGCTTGGCATGGAAGCTTAATTCAACATTTGTGTCATCTTTGGCATGTGAGCCATATTATACTACCAAATTTTATGTTCATGATCCTACTATGGTTTCTTCTTCAGATGATGGAAGTGAGGATTAAAATACACCTCCACCTTCTCACCTTCCTCTAGTTGGGTTCGTTGAACATGAACCTACACCAACACCAATACTTCCAAAACGGGTTCATACAACATGAGAAGCAACTAGTGATCTTGCTAGTGACCCTACATGTCAATGTCATAAAAGTTCATAGTTACAATAAGCCTCCTCCCTTTTGGCACAAGCTTCATAGACTCATGATCCATAAACATTTGTAGAAGTTTATGTCCATCCATATTGGGACACAACAATGAATGAGGAATACCATTCCTTAATGGCGAATGATACTTGGGATCTTGTACCTCTTCTAAAAGGAATAAAACCATTAGATGTAAATGAGTGTATAGAACTAGTTATGAATAATATGGAAGTGTTGAAAGAAATAAGGCTCAAATAGTTGCTAAAGAATTTTTTCAAGTTGAAGGGATTGATTGTAATGAAACCTTTTCCCTTGTAGCCAAAATGAATTCCATCCACATTGTTCTAGGTCTTATTGCCTCACATAAATAGGAGGTCTATCAGATGGATGTTAAATCTACCTTCTTTATGGGGATTTGCAAAAATAAATTTACATGGAACAACCTCTTAGCTATGTTTAAAATGACTCCAACCTTGTCTCCCACATTAAGAAATCTCTCTATGGTATTAAACAAGATCCTTAGGCTTGGTATGCTAAAATGTATAATGTTCTTCTTGACACTATATTTTATCGATTGTTATAGCATATTTTTCCACCATAATATATGAGATGCTTTTGATTGGCCCTTATCCCCTTCATATCCCTCTTTGGCTTCTTGGGCCCACCTAGAACTCTACTGAAAAATCCTTCCTAGAAATCCACTCGCAGTTCTATCTCATGAAAGGAGTAAGTACTAACCATTTTCCTTCAGTAAAAATGCAAGTGCACTCAAAATCACCACAAAATAAAAAATGCATGAAAAGTACGCACTCCTTAGAGGGTTTTATGGGAAAGCCAACTTTAAAACTCAGTAAAACCCATGGAAAATGGTCTCAACCATCTTGAAATGGTATAAAGGAGACCCAAATGAAGGAGAACCATACAAGCATTTTTATTATGCCAAACTGATAATCTAGCCCAAAGTAGTCAAATCCATAACATTCCTAAGGTTTTTATAACCTTCATCTCCTTAGAAATGTATGTTTCTCAAAGTCCATCTCCCATTCATGTCATTGAGGTCGAAGACCCCTTGATATTCCTCATACTTACTAGGAGAATAATGTTGGAGGTGATGAAGTCATGAGTGGCCCAGGATCATAAGAATCTAGGAAATGGTTATAGACAATGCTGGCAATGAAATCATGTACATTTCTTTATATTGTTGTTATTGATAATAATTATTTTATGTTCATTTTCATTTTTTCCAACAATTTGAGGAAGGTTTGTCAATTTTGTGTGTGTAGGTATGCAATATTGAATAGGAATGAGGATATTTGAAGTGAGAACAACCAACGAGGACTATGTCTAATCAATCATCTGAATCGGGTAAGACCTCTTGTAACTAAGTAGTAGTTATTGAAAGATCACCATAGGCTATTTTTGGGAAAGAACAACATTGTTCTTTGTGACTTACTTTGTTACGATCAACCCTAGCCATATGATAGTTTATTATCCACAACATGTATTTCAGACTGACCCCAATGTCTATACCAATAAAGTAGGTAAACATCTCATAATAATTTTTCTTTATTTTGATGACCTTATTCCCACTAGTAGTCACCTAAATATTTTAAACCATATGAAATCTATCCTTAAGAAGAAATTTGAAATGACATACTTAGGTTGTTTACATTATTTTGTTGGCCTCTAAGTATTGCAAACTAAGGAAGTAATTACCCTTTCCAATTCTAACTATGTGCATGAAATTCTTTTCTATTTTTACTTAGAATATTATAAACCAACCCCATGTCCCTTCTAGTCTAGAGTTAAACTTACTACCACTTGTACCTCACCCAAAGTAGATTCCACTTTATACCATTAGTTAGTTGATATCCTTTTATATATAACTCATACCCATCTTGATATTTCCTTTGTTGTTGGTTTTATTGTTCAGTATATGCAAACACCCCATGAGAACCATTGGAAAACAAAAAAAAAGATACTTTAGTATATCAGAGGTACAATTTAGTTTGGAACACATTATAGTTTAGAGAGAAATCCTTTGTTGGTTGGTTTCATTGATTCTGATTGGGATGATGACCCTAATGACCAAAATTCTATTGCATGTTATTTTATGAGTCTTGCTTCTAGAGTTGTAACTAGGGATTTTAAGAATAAAACAAATCTGTATCTTTCTTTAGTAGAAATAGAGGATTGAATAATGGTTAATAGAAGTCAAGAATCCTTGTGGCTTTGATATATCCTTTCTTATTTTATATTCCAGCAGTAGCATACAAATACACTTAGATGTGATAATAAAAGTGCCATCAATCCCTCCAAAGATCTAGTTCAACATCAGTGTAGCAAACACATTGAAATACACTTACACTTCATCAAAAAGATTATTCAAGTTCAGGTTCTCGAATTTCTATTTTTCCCTATAGATGATCAAGTTGTAGACATTTTCACAAATTCTCTTATAGAAGTGAAGTTTTCCAAACTTTGATCATTATTAGGAGTTAAGAAAGTTGTCATTACGGAGGGATAGGCTCTAATTCCTCCTTCCTTGTCCTATTGTGTCACCTTTGTAAATATTTCAATCCTATCCCAATTTGTTCTTAAGGTGGGTTGTTAGAATATTTAGACACTTAGAAGTTAGTTGTGATCAACTTAGTCGAATGTGTCTTTAGGTAAATTGTGTTTCTTCAGTGTGCTTCCTTAGTATACATTTGTAGTTATGTAATCCAACGGTCACAATACTTTTAGACATAAAGTGATTCAACAATTCATATTCTCCTAAAACTAATGGATATATTGATATGTTTCTTAACACTCAATTGGTCCATGATATCTATTTAAAGAACATGGAGAGTCATTTGTTGATGATTGATTATGAGAAACTCATATGTGACATTCTTTTCCTTTTCATTAATATATTGCCTCAATTGGCTGTGTTGGTTAGTGCCCTAGACTGTTTTCCTCTTTGAGTGTTTTAACCACATAATACATTGGTGTATTAATATCTGATCCATTTTTGTGAATGGCTTCTTAAGGTGTTCTAACTATGTGGAAATACCTTGTTTGTTGAACATTAACATATGAGAACTCCTTGTTTGTGAAACAAGGGATCCCCTCCACACAACTATTTGACTACTTAGTATACAGAGGTGTACAAACCCTACCCCCTCCAAATTCTTAAAATATTCCTATCTAATTAAATTATTTATCACCTAATTTGTTAATTCAAAATATTGTACTATTAATAAAATCAATTCACCATTTGTATTAAACAAGAATAGCTAAAAGAATGAGTAAAGAAAAGATTTAATAATAACCAACATATATTTATAACCTAGAGCAAAAATAAATCAAAGTGTGAACATATCGGTTCTTAAAATATTGGGGTGGAGATGATGCTTTAAAAAATTGACTGAGATAAATAACTTATTTTTATTATAATATATTTTTTATTATTAATTTCTTTATGTTTTTTTTTTTAATATTAGAGAACTCAAATTCACATTTTTTTAGGATAGTTTATTAACATATTATTGTTGTTGTCATTGTTATAAAACTGACACTTAGGGATGGTAGACACCTAGGGAGTTAGGTGAATCCATCTATAATCAAGCAAAAGAACTAGACCTATTTCAAGGATTGTCCATTATAGTGTCAAAAGGAATAAATAAATTAATAGTGGTTGGAGATTCAACTCTCATAATTCGTCAAATCTGCAATCAATATTTTCCCAAAATGCACATATCTCCAAGTTGATTCAAAGAGTTCATGGTGTGGAAAAAAACTTATTGTTCATAGAAATTTTCCATGTTCTAAGGGCCTTCAACCGCCTCGAAGATGAAAAATAAAATGAAGGGGCTCATATGAAAAGGGGTTTATTAAATATAAATCAAGGAGCACTCTTCGGTTCTTTTATACTGTGAAGAAGAAGTATCCAAACTTTAAAGCTTGCATGCATTCATAATTAATGGATGAGTGATGTATTTCATTAAGGTTGAAGTAATGGACATTTATCTCAACCGAACCCCTCATACATTCCTCAGAATTCATGGCTTCTGGTGGAGGAATAGCTTTTATCATTGGTGATATGGAGTATGGATGTGATGGTGGGATTAAAATGCAGAAGGAAATCAAAAAATTCAAGTGTTATTGGTAGGATTTCACTAGTTTCAAGGTATTCCTCTAGATGTTTTTCCCCTTCTCTCGAAGTGTGATTTTCTTTCAATCTCTCATCTAATGTTCTTGGATATGGGATCATTGTATGTTTTAATTTCATTCTTTATTCTAGTCTACTATGGATAGAATTTAGGGGATTCGCATGGGGGTTTTGTTTCTTTGTTCCTCTTGAATATCCTTGTTTGGTTCTTCTCAAGATTCTTCATTGATCATTCTCTATAGTTATCCCTCATGATTTTGAAAATTATGGATGAGCATAGGCATTTCAGTCATTGCATCCCTTGTGATATTTTTGACTTACGCAAGGTTCATAGGCATGAAAATTGAGGATCTTTTAGTTGACATTCTCTCATTTGATCAATAAAGTAGAATAATGACTTAGATCAACTCTCAAAAGGACAAGAATGATGAATTATCAACATTGGTGGATTTCCAAAGTTAGTGGATTGAGAAACTAGATTCATATTCTAACATTTTATATCAACTGGTCCTTAGCTTGGCTAGAAGTTTTGAATATTTGGCTTCTCATCTAAAGCTATCCACTAGGTTTATCAGAGTTGTATTCAATAAGGAAGATATGGCTCAAAAAGTTCATAAAGACATGGAAAATATAAAGATATCTCTAAAGTAAATATCCCTAGTGTTGTTTAAAAGAAAATATAATATCTAGAGTAGAAATAACATAATATAACAAGATTTAGAGAAGAAATGAGATATTATAGAAATAATAGGAAATTTTAGAAGAGTTAATATACCACACACAAAAATACCTTTATTGATGAAAGAAATGTTCACTTGCAGCTGCAAGTTGGAAACCTCTAGATAAGCAGAGCTCCAATTATGATAAGCTTCACCTGGCATCACATTGCCTTGATTCTACTTCATTATATAGCTTCTACCTAGCCTCTTTAGAAATTTCTAGTGAAGGAACTTTCTAGTGGGCAGAACCTTCTAGTAAGATTCTTAAATTATGTATTTCACACTATATCTACTATAGAGGAATTATTTAATGAATATGGCCTCAATACATAACAATCTATATATCTACGTAAGGGGGTTAGGGTAGGAACCTAACATGCCCCCGCCCCCTTATAAAGTAGCATTGTCTTCAACACTAGTGATGAGGGAATTGCTTAAGGATGTACGTTGGTTCCCATATGGAATCCTCAGGTTTTGTATCCTTTGACTGTATCAGTACCTCTTGTATAGTAAACTAGTGGAGACATTACTCTCTTTTTTCATGGATGACCTTGATATGCCACCAAGTGGAACTTTCTTCATCCAATTATGGAATCAAAGTTTGAATATAAGAATTAGATCCAACCATTTTCTTTAAGTAGGAGACATGGAAGATTGGATGAATTTTAGAGTGGCTAGGAAGTTCCAATTTGTAATCCACTTGCCTAATACATTTAAGGACCTTATATGGGCCATACAAATGGGGAGAAAAATTCTAGAGGTGGTTGTCTTGGAGTGAGGTCTAATTATAAGGATATAAATGGATGAACAATTGATCCCTTCATCAAAATGGCATTTGGAATGATGTTGATCAACTCACTACTTCATATAGTTTTGAGCCATGACCAGATTGTTCTTGAGAGTGCAGAGAACGTTGGCTCAAGTTGCAAGGGTTTTTTCTACCTTGTGCACCTTAGATACTCCTAGTAAGTAGGATAGGACCATGATAATTCATTCGACTGGCACCATGATAAGTTGTATTATACCACCATGTTGATGTTCAGATTGGTCAAAATCTCAACAACAACCTCATGGGTATAAAACTCCCCTACATTTTTAAAGAGGTGGTACTCTATTATCGCTTGAAATAAGTTATGAAAATACAATTTAAAATAGATAACAAGTATATTCACAAAGAAAG
This sequence comes from Picea glauca, assembly GCA_000966675.3. Lineage (NCBI taxonomy): Eukaryota > Viridiplantae > Streptophyta > Pinopsida > Pinales > Pinaceae > Picea > Picea glauca. The sequence goes on along the minus strand of JZKD02S0285999.1, from coordinate 79,178 downwards.
GTTCATCAGAGAAGGACCAATAACTTATTTAAAACTAAAACATTTAATATTTACAATATTACACATAAATAGAGAAAATATTATATAAGGTTAACATATTCCTCACATCCATCACAATACAAGCAAGAATTGGTCAGATTAATAAGACATAAAAATATAAGACCACAATGCAAAGAAATTTAATTGAGTATAATATTTTAAATTGAAAGATAATATAATAGGCACACTACAAAAATCACATACTTAGAAATTCAAAGTCCGAGAAATCATTAAAGTTTCACCCCGAAACAGTTCTCTGGGGAGTTCAAAAAAATAATACTCTGATTTTATAATAAAATATAAATTAAAAGATAGAATTTTTCCAAATGGAATGGGATGGGTATTCCATGTAACTTTAAAAGATAGACATGAACCTGGAAGAAGAAGTAGAAAATGATCAGAAATTGGTTATGAATTTTCAAAGAATGAAAAGGCACAACTGGGTAATTCATAAATGAGAAATATGAAAAATGGGAAATTATGAAAGATGACTGCTTGACTTACTATGATGGAACATATTATTTTCATTTTCTTGTTGGTGTGTCCTTTATACTTTCCTTTGATGGAACAACCTGACCAGTTACAACTGCTTCTTCTTGATATCATTCAGATATTTTTATTAAGGCTTTCTTTAACCAATTTTTGATATATTCTATCATTGATGCCACGGTTATTTATTTCCTTACATTAATATAAAATAATTAATTTTACATATCTTTAAAGTCCATCGAGAGTTGATGAAAGGTATCCTCAATTTCATTATTTTTATTCACGTAGCGAACCAACCAACTATCTACCTTTGTTTATGAATATTGGGTCAGGTTGTTGAACTTTTCTGTTAATGTAATCTTTAATGAGTCCAACTTTTCCTCCATTTGTTCCCTTGACAAGAGTATTTAATTCATAATCAAGTGTGGTTGCTCTACATATTTTATCGACCCAACTAGTTCCAACTCAATCAACTTCAAATATAATTCACTTATTTTTACACTTATAACATCACACTAAGCTATCATTTTTTTTAAATTGTTTATTCTCTTTAAACAACATGCCTTTAATTATTTTATATGGATTGTAGAAGGAAAATCCTCTTATTTTATTTGGAACTTACTAAGACGTGAAACATTTGCAACAAAAGTAGAAATGGCCCATTTGTAAAATTCTTAATCATTTTCAAGATCTGCATGAATATATTGCCCATAATTTTTCATTCTCAAGCCTAAGGAAACAAAGCTTGTTGCCAATTCCCATGTTTTGAGAATCAAGGTCATTATTTTTTGGATATTTTCACTTACATGCCTCCTGATGGAAACAAGTAAACTTGTTGCTCCTTTTAATCTTGAACTTGATTTTGGTCTTCCCTCAAGACTTCTCAAGGGTTGTATGGTGGCAATTCGACTAGCAAATAGTGGTGGGGCCATCCGAGTATTTTCTAATTCTATAACTTTATCTTTTAAAATGAAATTTTTGTTCTCTATATCTCCAATTGAATTTTTTAGAGGTTCTCCCATGGATTCATAAATTTCTACGATCTTGGAGGGTGGAACCCCATTAAAGTCAAGTTCTGAATTCGATTTTTCTTAAATATTCTTATTTTTTGCATTGATATTCTCAATAACTAATTTTCTTGAACTTTTGTTGAATGTGGCATGATGCAAGGTCAGAGACTCCTCTTCAAATATGATTGGATCTTGAGTGGACAATTCTCTTGAAATCATTCTACTTTCTTGTATCATTTGTTCTTCATCTGCAAATTCAATTTCTTCAACATTTACGTCAAGTTCCATGTCTTTCGGGACAATTTCTTCTCCAGGTATGTCGTCACTCTCTCCATATTTGCTTGTGCCTCTTTTCCTCTATCTGGAAATTGGGAGTTTGTGTGGATTTTCTAGATTTACCTTAGGATGGTTCTTCTCTCCTTCATATGTTGGAAGATTGGTTGTTGTCATTGATGTCAACCCTAGTCATGGGTTTTGGACCACAAGATTGATAAAGGTATT
>JZKD02S0285999.1:14839-28220 GCA_000966675.3 Picea glauca | reverse complement strand
AGTGACGGAGAGGTTGCGAGCCGATGGAACAGCTTGGGTAAGTGCGCTAGTCTCACAAATGTTGGATATTTAGACAAAATTATAAAGGATTTAAATGGATATTATAGTAGAAAATCGAAAGTTGTCGTGGTGCAGTTTCTGAATCACTGTATATTTGGCTCGTGGAAATTTCTCTAGCTGGTAGCTGCAACGATACTTTTGATAGTCACCTGCTTGCAGGCGTACTGTTCTGTCTATTATTGCAAACACTGGGTAAAGCAGTAGAGGTACGCACCGGAATATTGCCAGCAGTGGATATTGAAAATTGCAAAGGAGTACACTGCATAACTGTTATTTCCATTGTTTTTTGTTTGTTCGTTCTCTATTGTCTATGGATTGATTGGGGCGTCGCCCGCAATCCTTCATAGTGGAGTCGGATAACTCGGGAGTCGGCTAACTCGTTAGACACTTTTTTCAGTTAAAAAAATGGGTTTGGATCAGATTTTTAGTGGTATTTTGAGTTTAGTATGGATAAAAGTTTTCATGTATTTTAAAGTTTAGTTTTTGATGTTTGCTCCATTTTAAACTAACCCAAATGTTTAAAAAATTAATAAAGTTTTGAATTGACCGGAAATTTAAACCCTAAAACATGTCAGAAAAATAATTCTGAAGAAAAGATTACTCCCGAAGTAACCCACTCCTTTTCTGGTTAAATTCCTGGTTAAAGAGCATCTTCTCTCTACATAAGAGATGAATATATATTTATTGTTGTCTTTTCATTCTCATAACTTTGTCAGTCAATTTGAGCTATATTTAAAGAGCACCTCCTGTCTACATAAGAGATGAATATATATTTATTGTTGTCTTTTCATTCTCATAACTTTGTCAGTCAATTTGAACTATATTGATGAAAATTTTACATCCGCCATAAATGACACAGAGATTTGAATATCAAAGTTGTTTTAAGGCTGTAATTGTAATCATTTAAAAAAAGAGATTTAAGTATTATATATATATATATATATATATATATATATTTTAATCTTTATTTATTGAAGGTATCAAATTCTTTGAGATATAAACATTCTCTCAAGTTTTAGATTCTAAAAAAAATTTGTGCTTCCAGAGATTTGATCATTTTAGAGTATAATAGATACCTTGTTATTTTCCTTCAGTCCAAATATAAATCTTCTTGTTATTTTCCTTCACTCCAAATATGGATCTATAATGCAAGTAAGAATTAGTGTACTCAACATAAGATTAAATGTTATTATTATTACTATTATTATTATTAATTGATATTGTATATTCATTTCAAATGATCAAGGGCACTTGGGGATGGCTTCCTTGGTCTTCTAGTTGTCATAGAAAGGGCACAATTCTTTGTTTCTACCTATCTCTCAGGAACACAGAAACACTTTGCAAGGCACTTTTAATAGAAGAACATGCATGGATTTATGTGAGAAGTTGTTGAACACCCATATGAACACCTTCTTGACATTCTATATTATTATTTAATCACAATACAAACCTTTCCACCAATCTAAGTGCGGGACTCTTAATAATTTTTTGTATAAGAATTTTTTTATATAAAATAAGTATGAAAATATATCAAACTTAAGGGAAGAAGACTTCCCTCACCATACTTTCCCTACATGATTTCCATAAAATCAATGGACTACTCATAATAAGTAGTGAATTATTGATTAATCTAAGTCAATGTCATGTAATTATAGTCTATAGGATGGATCTACAAATGAATCATTACTATAAAAACAACTAATGGAGTTATATTTGACTTCCCTCTATGTCAAAAGGGAAAAATATCATCTCAGAACCCAAACAACGCTCAACAATATTTTAATATTGGTTGACTTCACAGAGCTTCATCAACTTAAGGAAGTTTCAAATCATTTTCATTGTATCATCATTGAGATCAATGCAAAGAATTGTTTAGTATTATGTCATTTTTGAAAAAATGTAATTAATTACTCTAAATAATTTTTCATTGTATCGTCTCTGAAATAAATGCACCTTAATGTTTTGTGTTATATCATTGCTAAAATGAATGTTACTACCTAATGCTTATATGCTTTATCATTGTTGAAATCATTACCACTATGATTCCCTGATTACTCTCAATTATTTTTTATTATATCATCACTGAAATGATATACCCTATTGTTTTGTGTGATATCATTTTTGAAATCAATGTATCTACTCAATGATTGATATTACATTATTTCTTGGTTTCCACGGTTGGAACATATAAATAGTGTAAAACATTGTTGGGACTATGCCTAGGACTAAATGTGCATAAATGGGTTAGACTATTGCGAAGTATATTACTGCTTTTTGTTTTCTCATAAGCCTCCTTAAATGATCCATACAAGGAACCAATTAGGATATTTTAGATACGATAGATGGACTATCAATTTAATTAATGTAGGCAATGCAAAAATATGGATATTACAAATTTTTCCCTTGTTAGTTTCCTTCGCTCCAAATATGTATCTATAATGCAAGAAATGATTTGTATACCAAATAGAAGATGCATCGTTATTATTGTTGAAATATTAGTTGTCATTGATGTCAACCCTTGAAGAAGTATGGTAGCACCAAAGGTATGGTTATGGAACCTGAAGTTGATCAAGGAAAAAGGCCATGAAGGACAGTGTAAATGCAGGTAATTCACTCATGGATGGATAGTCATCATCATGCCATTTCCAATGATAGGTGGTATGCCATTGTTATAGAAAAATTTTCCACACTCCATGCATGTTGCTTTGATGGCCTTTCATTTCCCTTTATAGACTTAATTTCCCCTTTTTACTCACTCCAGAGTAAAAAATACAAATTTTATTCCATATACGTGAGCCATAGTTAGACAACTTGTGTATACGCAGGTTGCTCCATTACAACCCGCGTACATCTAGTTTTGTGCTCAAAAATTAAAAAACATGTCGGGTTTTTGTGCCATGTCACGAGATCCATGATCCTTGACCTTCCATATACTAGAAATGTTTCGACTCGACCCTTCAATTCCATTTGAAGGATATAAATTGATCCATATACAAGCCTTGAAGACATCCATTCATCATTGAGAGCAAAGACACTCTGGAGAAATTTCACCTCATATTGAGTCTGCATCCCTTTGTCCTTGAAAGTATGAACTTCTTGTGTTTAGCCCCCAAGTTCTTCCTATCTTGAGATGGAGAACCTTATTGACTCCTACTACTTGTGAGCTTGCCTTTGTGGAGGATTGAAGTGGTGAAGGCCCAGCTGGAGGGAATTAGTTTCTCGGTTCCATTATATGTCATTACAGAAGTTTGTCACTTATGTACTTATGTTGATTACATGAATAGAAATACTTGTTTCTCATCGAATTATATGTCATAAATATTTTTATTACTTTCCATGGGCATATTTGTTATGCATGTTAATGTATTATGCTAGTTTATATGCTAATGTTATATATAATTTCCACATGCTTGCATATCTTGGATGTCAAGGACAAGTCGCAGATATAAAGCTTTAGTTCGTGAGCTTCTATCCATCTCTTGTTAGAATTTTTATTTATCTATCATACTTGAGATTAGAGTTGATTTCTAGGTGTCGTTTCATCTGTTCTGGTTTTCCCCTAGCCATAGAGAGATTTTCCTCGTAACATAATTGGCAACTCCACTGGGGAGGATCTCCCTTTTGGGGTATTGGTCTTTTTTCTCTCCTTGATTTTCTCTCTGTTTTCTTGAGTTTCTGTGTCCAATGTTGTTTGACAACCTTTATTTTTCTCTCTCCGGAAGATGTGAAATTGTTGAGAGAGAGTGGAATTATTTGTAACCATCTCGAAAGTGACAGAGAGGTTGCGAACCTATGGAACAACCTATTTAAGTCACTAGGGTACACTACTTCTTGAATTGTAGGAAAATAAATGTCATGCTCTCAAAAAGAGGAAATCACACTTGTGGAAATTAAATCACACCGACAGAAAGTAAATCACATTTGCGGTAAATAAATCACACTGACATAAAGTAATTCACACTTTCATAAAGTAAATCACACGTGCGGAAAGTAAATCAAACTAGCATAAAATAAATGACACTTGCAAAAAGTAAAGTTATGTTGTCATCTAATGGTGACTTTCCAAAATTTAATGATGATCTTGACTTGTGATAACAATTATAGGTTCATGCATTCAATGATTATTGTAAAATTAAGAGAGTATCAATACCAAACTACTGAAGAATATAGTTGTCATAAATATGAAAGAAAGAAGAATAAAGTAAAGTTGCAAACGAAGTTGCAGCAACAGAGCTACAACACAAAAGTTACAACCATGTGAGTTGCAACAATTAGAGTTTCAAAAATGGAGCTACAACACAAGAGTTGTAGCAATGCAAGTTGCAACTATATAGTTTCAACAACAGAGCTACAATACGAAAGCTACAACAATGCAAATGGAAACAACAGGAGTTGCAACAGTGTCTGTGATTACAAACTTACAAAAATTAACTCAACATCAAGTTGCAACTTAAAATTTCAGTATTCACGACATAAGGAAACCAAACATGATCCACACCTAAGCCACAATCAACTTTTATACAAAATCTAGAGTCACAACAATGTAAGAATACAAAATAACTACATAATTAAATGAGCAAAATTGAAATGCTAAATCCTACTCTATAATATACAGGTAGTACCTAACTAAGGAGGGGGACTTACCCCGTTAGACAAGGCACTAGGCTATGAAATAAAAATAGCATGAGTTCTCAACACACCATCACACAAACAAAGGAATAAAATGAATTATATTGTAGAAGTCTTGAAATTTACAATATCAACCGAATGTTATCATTAGAATAATTCTCCCCCAAGTTCTAGGGAATCTAGGGTTCTTATACAGTATAACTGATGTCTAAAATAACACAAAGGGACAGATGGACAACCGTGAGAATCAAACTGCACATCCATTTACATTGATATTGCCAAATTTTAGTAAATATTGGGTATGTGCTGACTCAGATCAGTTGAGCAATAGTTGGTTAGAAAACTAATTTTTCTTTTCCTTGTCCTCTTGCCTCATATCACTTTCGTATGTGAGGAATGATTCCTAACTGTCGGCTATATTGTTGATTGTTTCACTAATGAACTTTGTACTCGGAGTCGTAGCAATGCAGCGCGCAATTAGAGTTGTGACGGTTGTATTATGCTCAGAGTTGCAAAAATGAAGAGGAATTGCAACCATTGTAAGGATTTGCAAATACTATAAGGAAACCACTATAATTTCTCCTGTTTAGTAGTGTTAGTGTACAAAAGTAACAATTTATTTAAGAAATATGTAAGAATGGCATAAAAATGGCATATGGGGAAAGATTCATACCTTGATAAAAAGTGAGGCAAAAATGGATAAGGAAGGTACCAAAAAGGAAATTATCAGTGGAAAATTGTAAGGAAAATGATATTAGACAAGTGTTGAAAGTATGCCAATTTAACTAGGTATTCACTCAATGAACCTATGACATAGCACCTTCATTCATGGGATATTAAAGAATACCCCTAATTTCACTAGATATTGAAAAGTACCTCCAAAATTCATTTTGTTGAACCCCCCTCCCAATACATCTTTCCATTGAAAGAAACCCCTATTTTTACTAGATACCCCTTTTTATATCCACTGATACCCCACATCCCCCGCCCTCCCCCCAATATGTACAATATATTGACTTTATTTTCACAATTTAAAAACCCATTTTATGAATGAACGTTATAAGATATTGGTCAACAAGGTGAATCCCCCCTATCCAATTTAGGCACCCGTCATTGATCAAGATCACAAACGAGATTGTTGACATGCACATCATTATCTCTTTAACCATTCTAAGCTTGAGACCGGTGTGTATAAGGAGAAGTCGTAGAAATAGCCACGAAACATGATCATACACCTTCGCCAAATATACTTTTAAAATAGAAACTAACTTACAATATACTTTGATAGAGTGAATACCTTCTTGAGATGACCTAATTTCCTCTTTGATGAGAAAAGCATGTAAAAATCCAAATTGACCCTGAGCAATAACACAATCCATAAAACGTTCTAGTCTTACTACAATGATTATTTCCATTATCTTATATATCCCATTGCACAAAGCTATAGGGAGAAATTCATCAAAGGAGGAAGGACTAAATCATTTTTTGGAATGAAGACAATAAAAGAAGAGTTGATACTACAACTGCATTTGTTGAAGCATCGGATTTCCTCCCAAAACTAAAGGAGATCCTCTCCTATGATATTAAAGAAATCCTTATAAAATTCCACATTCCATCCATTGGGACCCAAAATTTTGTCCCTCTTGAATGACCCAATTACTACTTGAAGCTCATCAAAAGAAATTTCCCGAAATATGTTTCTGATATCTTCTTCTTATACCATGCGAGGGAAGATAGAAATCAATTTTAGCTTGTCCCCCACATTTGTTTTCCTAGGCTCCTTGAACAATTGTGAAAAATCATCAACACCTAAACATGCTAATTGAGGAAACCTTATTTTCATTTCAAACCTAAATCTTTGATATCAAGTTGAAGTTTCATTTGTGATTGACATAATTTTGGAAATATTTAGAGTTTTGATACCCTGCATATAACCAAATAGCTCAACTTTTATACCTCCATAATTTTTCTTGTTCCAATAGAAGGGTGTGCCTTCGTGATTCCAAAAACCGACACTCTTCTATCTCCTTTGTGCTACATTGACCAAGATGTATCTTTCCATAGACAATGAACAAGTTTTATTCTATTTGACAAAGATTTAAATCATTGGACTTCCTTCTCTCCATGGCTCATATTAACACTGATGCTTTGAGATTTTGTAGGGTTGATACAAATTGATCCCTACCCAACTCATTGGAGTCAAAATGGAAATGAATTCAACAATATTTGACATACCTTTTGAAATCCTCTACCTCCACCTAGGAGGAAATGTATTTGAAGGGAGAACCTAGCTTGTTAAGAGACTTAGCCAATTTGAGATAAATAGAAAAATGATCAGAGAACCTTACATTTCCATCCCAAGCTTGAATAGGGGCCCCTTCTTGAAACAAACTATTATGGATTAGAAACATGTCCAAACGCTTCGTGACCCCGTCCAGGTTGCTTCTATTGCTGCTGCAAATAGGCTTCAAGACTACAAGTTTAACGTCCACAAGCCCTTCCATTTAAAATTTGCACAGAAAAATATTAGCCAACACATCACTTCTAGCTAAATGACCCCACAGTTCCTCTTTTCTCAAAGTAAGATTGAGGTCTCCACGAATAATTAGGGATTTATAATGAAGACACTCAAATACCGCAGGAACAGTTTTAAAAATATTCACGTCTTGCTTAGGGAATATATATATATATATATATATATATATATATATATATATATATATTAAGAAGGGAGAAGAAAAGATACAATCCTTTGAAAAAAAATTCAGTAAACAACCCAAAACGAAAGGTAAAACTATTACAAAGGATACAATTGGAGGAAAAACTAATGATTAATCCTCCTAAAGCTCTCGACGCATCATGCAAAATATTAATAAGTTTGTTGATGATAGGAGCCAGTAGTTAAATTTGACAGGTTTTTTACACGTTTTTTCCATTTTTAATCATAAAATATGAGCAATGTTTAAATTTACATGTCATTAATGACATCCACTTAATTTTTGTAATCGTCAATTTGATGGGCAAATAGAAAATTTGCCTGTATGTAAAATTGCCAGCTAGTTTCTTTACAAGTTTCCTCAATTTTGGTTTGTAATTTTATCAAACAATTTAGATACCAGCTTCTCACCAAATTTAAAAAAAAATTGTAGATGCACACACATAATTAACCATAATAGAAAAACTCTGTTTTCATGTCATTTATTTAAGGAGAGTACACAGATTTATATTCCAAGCCTTCTAAAAGGCTGTTACCAATGATCTTACAACAGATTTACCCTCCAAATTTACATACTAAGCTACAAAATGAAATGTAAGTGAACCTGGATTTGATTGGCTGAGTATTTGACTCCTGTAGAAGATGGCGTGGAGAGAGTAAGCTACAACAACAACATATAAATCAATCTGCAAGATTATATATTCAAGCTAGGCGCCCCTCTTGAATGTTATTACTCCCAAATTGTGAATACACTTTGGCAGCAACATTATGATACCTTGGAACAATGAATCGACCCCTCTCTAAATTGATCTCATCCCCAAAAATCCTCCATGATCTCACAGCAAGGAGGTATGACAGATATGAATGCAGATTTGTGGTACAAATGTGCCCATAACAAAGATATGATGGTGAACTTAGATCCTCTTCTCCTGTAACCACTGAACTCAACTATATCAATGCCACTTTGGAGAGGAAATGCACCTAAAGCAATAATAACCATGAATTTCCTTTTTTCCTTAGCAATATACCCCACTAACTTTCAATAAATCACTTCTAATTGGCAACAGTAAGTCACCCTCTTTATGGAAAATACGGTGCTCTAATTTAGGAGTAGTTCATCGACTGGAAATGCTGAAGTTGTTTCTCCAAACAAAGCTACCGCATGAACTTTCCCCACCATATACATCTCCATGCCTCCATAAGGAAACGCACCAAAACTGGAAACTCCACTATAGTATGCATAAACTTGAAGCTTAGTGAAGAAATAGGAAGATGATTTCTTCCTGCAGCTAGCTAGGGTGTATAGTTTCAATATAGTTTCAACACTGAAACTAGTAGATGAACACGAGTTTTTGAAAACCCTAGAAAACTGTCCAAGAGCTCTCCAAATCTATTTTCTCAATAAGCGAGCATAAGAATTGATGATAGACTCCTCCTATCCCCTTTTTTTTATACTTCTAACTTGATCTTTTCTTTCCTTCTCTTATGAATGTGGGATAATAACCCCACTTGACGTTTTTTTCCATTGTTCATGTTTCGTTGATTATTTTTCTCCCTAGCCCATGGGGACTCAATTAGGCTAGAGGAATTCCCTCTTGGAGAGATTAGGTAGATGGGGACATTACAATCCTCCCCACCCAAGATTTCTTTCCCTCAAGCAATTTTAATCTCGGATGTTGTAGTATCTTCTCTCCTTCACATGTAGCGTCCTCAATAGGAAAATACTTTCATTTGACAAGGAAATCTCTGACAGTTTCGTTCCTTAGCTTTCGCTCCCTAATCTCCAAAATATCCCCAGGAACCAAAATCAACTACCCCTCTTCATCTAGTGGTGGTAACTAAGTAGAGGTAGCGATATGATGTCCCAATGCCTTCTTGAGACATGAAACATGGAAGAAATTATGTATTTCGCATCCCTCAGGAATCTCTAGCTCGTATGCCACCTCTCCTATGAGCCTCAAAATCCTGTAGGGTCCATAGAATCTAGGTTTCAATTTTTCTTCCCCCTTCATCTTAAGTGATGAATTCCTATAGGGCTGCATAAGTAGGTACACCAAGTCCCTGACATCAAATCTACGTACCACCCGATGCTTGTATGCATAGACCTTCTGCTAATTCTGAGCCATCTACAAATTTTTCTTAAGGGTCTGTAGAATATCCTGACTCTCTTGAACCCAATCTTTAGCTTTAGGTACTATGTTGTCTCTAAACACCCGATCAAAAATGTACGCACATCATATTCATAAAAATATCTGAAGGGTGTCATCCCAATCAACATGTGATAGGTTGTATAGTAGCAGTTCTTTCCCAAGTGTAGTCACTTTATCCAGGCTTTCTACAAGCCTAACACATAATTCCTCAGATAACATTCAAGCCATTTATTCACAATATTGGTCTACCCATTCATTTGAGGATGGTAGCTTGTGCTAGGTGTTAGTTATGTCCCAACTAACCTAGAAATATCTTATCAAAATCCTCCCATGAACCTGCTATCTCTATTGCTGACAATATTGTTTGGCGACCCGTGCAATCAAAATACCTCTCTGAAGAACAACTCTGCTACTTGTGCTGCATAATATTTGGAGGGTATGGAAAAATAATGTGCAAACTTCATGAGCCTATCGACCACCACGTAAATGCAATCTTTTCCCTGCACCTAGGGCAACCCTGTGATGAAGTCCATAGAGATGCTTTCTGATTTTTTTATGGGATGGGAAGTGGTTGAAGTAATCCGTTCGGTTGAGTATTATCCAATTTGTTATGTTGACAGAATTTGCATTCCCTCACGAATCTCAACACATCCGTGTTGAGGCCTTTCCACATAAATCTTTCCTTCATATGCCTGTAGAATTTTGAGTACCCAGGGTGTCCTACCAAAGGTGAACTGTGTGTTTTCTGCATGATTTTTTCCTTCAACTGAGATTCTGGTACTAAATAGATCATGTCTTTGTAATAAATGATTTCATCCATAACTCGGTACCGATCATCCAAGATCCGACCGTCTAGGATCTCACAAGTAAATCTTTCCTTGGAGTATTCTACCAACAAGATATCTTTCCAATCAACTGAAATATCCATGATGGAGAGAGTGGATGGTACTCTAGAAAGGGCATTTACCACCATATTGTTATTTCCCTTCATGTATTCAATCTCGAAATCATATGCTTGAATTTTACTGATCCACTTTTTCTTCCACTCACTCAATTATTTCTGTTCCATGAGGAACCTCAGGCTGTTATGATTTGTCTTCACTTTGAACCTCTTCCCCACCAAGTATTGTCTGAATTTTTTCAATGCATGCATAATGGCCAACATCTCCTTGTCATATATTGAATAATGTCGCTCATTCTCCCTAAGTTTGAGGCTCTCAAAAGAAATGGGATAATTATTTTTCATCAACATGACTCCTATCCCTATCCCTAAAGCATCATAATAAAGAACAAATGGCTGAGTGAATTTTGGTAAGGCCAACATAGGGCATGAACGCATTACCTGTTTCATTTTCTCAAATGCCATCTATGCCTCATCTGTCCAACTGAAAGCTCCTTTCTTATTGAGATCTAGAAGAGGTGTCGTCAACTGTGAGAACCCCTTAACAAATTTCCTGTAATAAGTGAAGAGCCCTAGGAAGCTTTTTCAGTTCTGTCAAATTTCTTCGGGTATGCCACTCTATAATTGCCCTAATTTTCTCCTGGTGGACCTGGACACCATTTTCCCCGATCACATGCCCCAAGTAAATCATAACAATCATGCCAAACTCACTTTTGGAATCTTTTGCGTAGAACTGATGCTCCTCCAAAATTCCCAATACCTTATCGAAATTCCTAAGATGATTCTCCCAAGTCCTGCTATAAATGAGAATATCATCAAAGAAGACCAACAAAAATTTCCTCAACTTCTTATTGAACACATGGTTCATGAAGGACTGGAATGTAGCAGGGGCGTTGGTTAGCCCAAATGGCATAACCAAGAACTTATAATGCCCATAATGGCATCGGAAGGTAGTCTTCTGAATGTACTGCTCTCGATCTCGAATTTGGTGGTACCCTGAACGAAGATCAATCTTTGTTAAATATTTTGCTCCCCTCAAATCATCCATCTGTTCATTGATCCTCGGTATTGGGTACCTGTTCTTTATGGTTTTCTTCTTAAGCACTCGGTAGTCAATGCACATCCTCATGGATCCATCCTTTTTCTTAACCAATACCACTGAAGAGGAAAAAGGGCTAGAACTAGGCCGGATGTGACCCATAGTTAACAAATCATTGATGGATTTTTCTATCTCATGTTTGTACATCTTGGGGTGGCATTAGGATTGGTTATGATAGCTTAAACCCCTTCTTATAATTCTATAATATGTTCAAATCCTCTATCTAGGGGTACTCCTAGAGGAATGTCATAAAAAACCTTTTGATGTTTGCGAAGAAATACCTGAATATCATCTGGATATTGTTGAGGATGATGTAGTGGCTCACTATCAGAAATGTAGCACTCAACTACCCACTCTATGTCTCCATGCCGCATCATTGCCTCTATATTGTGAGTTGAAATGATCTTGGGCGGATATTGGTGCATAGCTCATAAAACCACCTTTTGTCCATCTAGTCCCATGAACTCCATTTCCATAGTCCTCTGATCAGTAGTGTATTTCCCAATGGAGTATAACCATTGAACTCCAAGCACCACATTAGTTTCTGGCACATCCACCACAAAGAAATCATATGTCAACTTATAATTCCCCATGGTTATTTTCAAGTTGGGGATCCATCTAGTGCACTCCATCTTATAGGCTCCAGGTATGATCACGGTGAATCCCTCAAACTCCTCCATTAGAATCTCTCGCCTATCCACCAAAGCTGCATCTATAAAGTTATGTGATGCCACACTATCAATCAACACTGTAACCTTGTGCTCCTGTAGGACTCCTCAGACTTTGAAATTGTGGTACCAAGGAAATCCTGACATGGATGCCATAACAGGGCCCTTAGCCCCAACCTGTGGTGTCTCCTCACCCAATGTCTAGTGTCCCTATTCTTTTTTCTGCTGCTCTTCCTCGTCATCACTATCACTATCCAAATAGACCTCAATATAATGAGCCTTTTTGGTCTTGTCTTTCCCGACACACTTTTGCCCTAGTACCCACAACTCCTGACAACTAAAGCACAATTTCTTCCTCCTTAGCTCCTTTCTTTTTTCTTCATCCAACTTGGGCTTCCCAGCCCAATCCATCTGAAATGGTTTGGTTTCCTTACTCTTCTGTGGGAAGGTGGGTTTCAGAGGAAACCTGCTCTTAGGAAAAACATCTTGCATGTCCCTAGTATGGTTGATTGCATCCTACAAAGTGATGGGTGTGTAATACTTCACTCATCCATGTAATGGCTCTGTTAACCCCTCAACCAACAACATCACCAAGCGTGCCTTAGATATGTCTATCACCATCACTGCTAATCTCTTGAACTCATAGATAAATTCCTTTGGGCTACATGTCTGCTTGAGTTGAGCCAACTCTCGAAAATGGATCTTTGGGTATTTCCTATCAAACCTCTCAATGATCCTCTGTGTGAAACCAATACTATAAGTAATAGTGTAAGTAATAAAGAATAATATAAGTAATAGTATAAGTATAAGTAATAGTATAAGTAGTAGTATAGTATAAGTAATAGAGAATAGTATAAGTAATAGTATCCCTATAATAAATAATAGATAGTAATGACCAATATCAACTTTTCATATGAATAAGATGAGAAAAGAAGTTGATTTGAAATACCATTCAAAACTTTAACTCTAGATATATAATATTGCACTGAAGGCCATACTTTCTCTTTTTTATTTGCAATATTAATAGTTTCTTTCTCCAATCTCATATGTTTCTCATAATTCTTTTTACATTTTATTGCATACTTTGGTTTTAATGCATTGCATATATATCAATGTATTCTATATATATATATATATATATATATATATATATATATA
>JZKD02S0285998.1:1012444-1048540 GCA_000966675.3 Picea glauca | reverse complement strand
CCAAACTAAAGGTTTTCTTTTAAAGCGAACTATTCAGAAGAAATCTGATCTTTCCCTAAACAATTCTAAAGAAAACACATGCTTTGTAATTGAAAGACACTCAAAGCAAGAGACTTATCCTTCCAAACCAAACAAAGCAAAGATGGCTATAAGCAACTCAAAGAATGTCAAGAAGATTGTAAACAGATCAATATAGGCTCCAAAAGTTCAATCCAGCTGATCAAAGCAAAACTGGGTCATCAAAAGATGACCAGACCCAATCCAAAAATGTTCACAAACAAGTTCGCAGCCTAGCAATAGAGTGCAGTGCGAGAATTAGGTATTCTCACAGGCTAGACATTGGTAGGGTGCGAGAAGTTCGCACCTAACTGAACAGTAGGGTGCGAACATCAATGATTCTCGCAAGCCACTAAAGGGTACAGTGCGAGAATTCCTGTAAACAAGCAAAATTTTTAAAAAGGGCTAAATTTGAGTGAACTTTCAAATCCAGAGAGTCTCGATGGATTTCTCATAGACTCAGAGACCAGAAAACAAGCAATCAAAGAAAGGGAAACTAGACTAACTAGGAAACAATCCGTTCCCCTGTGGAGTCGCCAATTTTGTTATTGGATAAATCCGTAAGTGCGGACACAAACCGATCTCCCTAGATCCACCTGGATCTAGAACAAAACAAAATAGAATATAACTCTTTCCCTATATTTTAACCATTGAATGAATTAGGAGGCAAGAACAAGTTACATACATTATAATCGCTTCCTATGGTCTTTGTTTCTCCCACTTCGCTCCAGTTCT
Source organism: Picea glauca (assembly GCA_000966675.3). Lineage (NCBI taxonomy): Eukaryota > Viridiplantae > Streptophyta > Pinopsida > Pinales > Pinaceae > Picea > Picea glauca. Next base: position 1,047,748 of record JZKD02S0285998.1, on the reverse strand, counting down.
CTCGTGCAGCCAAGACCAAGACAACACAAACCAACCAAAGTGAAGATAGCACAATATATTCAATAGTCAATCTATGTATATGATCAAGGAATTATACAATAAAGTGGAAATAGCTTTATGGGAAATAATCATATTATTGTATCATATTAAATGTGAAAGAGAGATTACAACCATGGCCTTAATGTCGTAAGGTCCCTTCCAACTTTCCTTCGTTCCCCACACACTTCTTGCTCCAAGGATTCTGAGACCATAGATTTGATAGCTACTCACAATCTATCTTGACAAAGAAAATCTCAAAGCCAATCTAACCAAGCCAAAGCTAACAAGCTCAAGAACCAACAAAGCTAACTCAAGCTAACCTTCTCCATGAGAACTCCTCTCCTTTTATAAGTTGAAGAGGATAAGATGAGGAGGTTAGGATGATCCCACTAAATCATGAAAGCGAGTAAGATCCAAACCATTCGGATGCCACCTCACCATAGAAGCTTCTCCTTCTAGAAGATTCGAGAAAACACTCATTTTTCCCACGTGCAGGAATTCTCGCACCCTAGCTATAGTGAAACCTGCGAGAATGGATCATTCTCACACCCTGCCTATATAGCAACCTGCGAACTTCCTTTTTTATAAGGTTTTTACAAGGGAAAATGCAACTTCTTTTCTCAGGAAAAGTTCTTCTCCCTTCTCTCTTCAGGAAATCAGGCCACTGACCCCTCTGAAGACAACATATAGGTTTACATCATTAACGGTCATAGGGATGATGAAAATAATGTGTAACAGCCAGGCCTCAGCTTCCTCTCCTTTCTTTATCTCACCGTCGAAGGAGGGAGGTTTGGCCTTTCTGAATTCCTCAAATTTATGACCCTTGGAAGTCTTTTGCTTCTTTTGTTTTCTTCGAGAATAGGAACTGGTCCTGCTGCTGGAAGAGCCTTATGAATTGCCAGCTTCCTTCTCAGTGGAATCGTCTGGCACTGGTCCTTTACCTCTGGGGTGAACCTTCCTTGAGGTGCTCCTCTCAGTATGGCCACTGATATGACCATGTTTCTACACTTCGGGTTCATGTTGCATTTGTCGCTGTAGGTCGGATAAGCTCTGCAGTAATGCTGCATTAATTTCAGTTTGCTTTTCTTGTTCTTTCATCATCCTTTCATTGTCAGCCTTGCAACTTTGCAATTCAACCATAAGACTCCTCACAGTCTCGACTAGATTTGGAGGGGTTCCCATTGCTCTTGTTTCGTTAGACTCTTCGTCTCTATTACGGGAGCTTTCTCCCATCTCTTGGGGTGTCACCATTCTCTGCATCTATAAACTCCCACGGTTGATCGTCCGCTTAGGTGAAAAGGCAAACGTTGATTGTTAGTCAAGAGTTAGATATATTTTTATAATATGCGCATAATTTATAACTCTTTCACATGCATACACAGTCGGCTTCTCGTTTCCAAGTTTTCAATCCTGGACAAGAGAGTTACGTTAGGGGGTTACTCTTCGTAGGAGTACTTCGAATGGAGTTTATGTGTGACTCGTGCATGAGCCCAATCAGGATGAGTGTTGTAACCATGCTCTGATACCACTTTGTCACATACTCACTACCTAAATCGGATTTTTCTGGTCCTCTGCCGAATCAGAACCCCTAAATATCCATGGAGGACCAGTGTAAGCTAGCTCTTTCTCTCTCCCCGCACCCATGTGGTCGTGGGTCATGATCACAGTCTGAATAAATGCAGTACCTCTTTCATATTTCGCGCCTCGGCGCTACAGTGAGGTCGATTCGTTTGACTTGGCAACCGTCGAATCCTGACAGGGCTAGTGATCGGTCAATGGGGATGAATCCCTACAGGGTTAGCAAATGGCTAATAGGAACAAATCCCAATAGGGTCAGAAAACAGCCAATGAGAAACGACCTTGTTGCATGGTTAAGTGGAATACAGGTGGCAAAGAGGGAAACGCGACACAGTAGTCGACATGACAGGAGGGGCCCCACTTAACACGCCACACTATTCTGGACCCCGTCCACCCCCCCAATAAAGGAAGAATGGCAAGGGGGGTCTGGAATCCACCTGCGCGCCATTGATCAAGATGAATTAATCTCAATTGTTCGAGAGTTGTGCATCCAATTCTGAACCCCCCCCCGCGCCCCCCCCCCCCCCATTAAAGGAAGAATGGGAAGGGGGCTCCAGAATGCATCCTCAGCCGTAGATCTGGGCAAGTGGACTCTGGCCATCCATATCTTCTCGCTACTTACCCTAATGCGCACTCATGCCCTAGCGTAAAACTAGCATCTCTTCCTCACATTGGATGGTCGTTACGAACCCTGAGATTTCCCGAAGGAATATTGTCCGTTCATCGGGACTTAGCCACATGCTATCATCTCGACATTATTGGTCGGGATTTGTTAAGGCAGGAGCCCTAGTTTTTTTCAGCAGAACTCCCGAATCCTCGATCCTAGAAATGGGAGATCTCACAACACGTAGCCTCCGTCAATCGAACAACTCAAATCTATTCCGGGGTTTCCACAATGGAAAGTCCAGATCCCTTGTCAACATGAATCCTGATTCCACGATTCTCGATTTCCTGAAATGGGAGATCTCGCGACACGTGGCCTCTGTTAATCGGACGGCTCACAACTGCTCCAGGGTTTCCACCATGGAAAGTCCCGATCCCTTGTCAACACGAATCACAATTCCGCGATTCTCGATTTCCCGAAATGGGAGATCTCGTGACACGTGGCCTCTGCTAATCGGATGGCTCACAACTGCTTCGGGGTTTCCACAATGGAAAGTCCCGATCCCTTGTCAATAGGAATCCCGATTCCGCGATTCCCGATTTCCCGAAATGGGAGATCCCGCGACACGTGGCCTCCGTTAATCGGACAACTCACAACTGCTCCGGGGTTTCCACAATGGAAAGTCCTGATCCCCTGGGGTATTAACCCTCAGATATCTTCTGACCGATCCAACAGCTGTCGGGTTTTTCAGTCGAAATCTGATGGCTCAGATAGGTTCCTATCTTGTGGGCTCTCCCATGACTTCCTAAACGTGGAAGGATCCACGGTCCAAATACTCTCATGGATCTTGGGGATCCACGATCCTAAACTCTTCGCTACCCACGAAGATACAGGAAAACAAAGTGGTAAGGTATTTAAATCCTACTAATCTAACAATCGTGGGTGACCGCAGATTCCCTGACGAAATTTCATCCATCGTTTAATACCTATCCGGATTAATACACTTAACACTTCATCTTCCCCTTACCAAATCTAACGGTCATAAGTGACCATAGATTTCCCGATGTAATCTCGTCCATCGATTCGTTACTTCATCCTTATGCTGTCGTCTCGGGTTTTTCAAGAGGGTTATTCCTCTTCGTGTATGGTTACTAAGGCCTTACGCCTTCACAATCGCCTTCCTTGTACCTGATGGGATTTTCAAGGAAGGTATATTTATGAGGAGACTCACTCAGGGTACTATCTGAGGCAGATAAGGGTATCGTCCACCCGAAAACCAGACATGAAGTCTGAATTAGCTCGGTACGCATGTAAATAACAATTCATGAGGACATATGCCATATATAGTCTCTTCCATACAAATATACAACTACTAGTACTGATCAAAATACCATACAGACATTCTTATAATGAAATCATTCACAGTTTCACAGCTTATGGGCATAATCATCAGAATGAACATATACATATATTTCAAGATGCCAGAGGCAAAACACTTATAAGAAATAACACTAGGGGTTATGCAACTGCTGAGAGGGGTGCTCGTTTCCACCCAACCGTAGGCTTAGCGACTCCCAACAGATTTACCACTAGCCACCCCCGAGCTGAGACCACGATGCTATGAGACTACGTCTCTGTTTGCCAGTGACCAGGAGCGAAGGTTGCAATCCTTCCTCTCTTCTATCACTCACTCTGCATAATGCCAGAGTTTTTCCCCTCGCATCTGCCCCCACAATCGCTTCTACCCCACGCCTTATCCTCTTGTGAGGTTGCGTGTGGCGCGATTATCCTCGCGCTGATCAGGCCTGATGGCTCTACGGATGGGAGGTTCACCTCCCATCCCTCATTAAACCATCTACCTACCAGCCTGCGAGACATTTAATTCAGGGCCAGCGAGCCACTTTTGGTTCTCCGAGTCAGTGGAGTCCAAATACGGTATTAATTCTCGGTGGAAGTTAACGCCACCTTTCCAGGTGCCTTCCACCGCCATCGTGGTCTCTTTTTCTTCACATCCCCTCTCAGCAATCCTGCAATAAATTTAAAATGTTATTCATATTCATTGACCTTTTCTTCAAGGTCCATTTACATCACATATTCACATTTATGAGTTTTCCATAGTTCTTGGCCAGTCCAGTTATATTTACAAGCTGGGGGAAACAGGGTGTTACAGAAAACAACCAATATTTAAGGAACTAAATTATTTTTTTAAACTGAATGGATTCTATACTAAATTCATGTACTTTCTATGTATACATAATGTATGATAAGAAAGATAGAATGGGGTAGCATAACATCTTCTCCTCTTTAAATCATACAAATATTGTTTTGATCTAATTTTCTTTCTATTGGTTCATTTATTATTTTTCTTCATTAATGTTCATTCTTTCAAACCCGTAACTTAAATGGTCCAACATGTTTAAATTTCCTTTTATTTTCATTCTAGAATTGGTTCATTGGTATCAAATCCATACACTACAATATTTGTAGTTGGATTGATGCACAAATATTTCATGTGATGATACAAGTATTGGTTTGGTCTAATTTTAATTGTGTTGATTCATTCATTATTTTTCTTCATTAATGTTCATTCCTTCATGCTTATAACTTAAATAGTCCAATATGTTTAAACTTCCCTCTTATTTCAATCATAGAATTGCAATTGTCTTGATCATTTTCTCTCAATGTCCATTATATTAACACTTTTTCTAAATACCAATGCCATTCTAGATTTGTTATTCTCTACCAACAAGATTGTGAAAGACTACCAATACAACTTTAGAAGACACCAACAATTTTTTTTTTAATGAAGCATCATCATCAGGATGCCCTTGATTGACATAAACAATATATGATAGACAAGGCTATGAATATTTTAAAAATCACAAGTGTAGAAGACATCTCCAATAATGGTTCTAAACTTCCCTTTGGTGGAGTTTCACCCTTCAATGTTTGGATAAACCTTTCAACATCCCCAACATCCTTAATTGGAAGCTCTATGTAGATTTCATATGCCACTAGATTTGGTATCTCTAGCCCTACTTCACTATGAATGATATCACCATAATTAATTAAATCATCATTTCTACATTGAAGAAATCCAACATAGTGTATTGTGTTTTAGAGAACCTCAACAAACGATGCATGACATATTACAAGAAACTCAATATTGGCACATTGAAATACCCTGGTGTAGCAGTCAAGGAGTTTATCTATCATCCCAAGTAGAAGGAGCAACTATGCAAACAATGGAAACAACTACACCAATGGAGACAACATACTATCTAAAGATAGAATGAAGAATTATTTCAACTCATGGAAAATATGCACATTGTAGATTCAAAGAATAAAATTTTGAAGTATGTAAGGGTTCTTAGTCCCTAAATTCAATAAGAGATTGAATTATTTGATGTAAATATACTTATGTGTGCATTCAATGTTCTTTGAAGTTTCAAGAAAAGTTACAACACTAAAAAAACAAAGACCATTCCCATGGAAACATGACTTCAAGACATCAAAGAATATTGTGTCTTACAAAAATTTACCTTGGAATAAGAACACACAACCAAAAGAGACCATCTTAGATGAAAATACCAACATTGGGAAATGGTGGGATTACCACATGTATCCTTGGTATGACTAATACGATTATCTAGAAAGTGTGACCTTTGTTGCAACAGAAGTTCCTACTAAGGAGATATACACAGAGAATCACAAATCTAAAACTCTTTAAGTTTCCTTGAGATTCTATGTGAACCAAATCTCCCAATGATACTAATATGAATATATGGATTTTGCAAAATCATGATCTGTAAAGGTAAAAAATACAAAAAAATGAGATATTATTTTCATATGAGTATGGTAAATCTAGGGCTAATCTACATACCATCATGGACAATGGTATCTAAAAGGATTTGATTTCCATTTCTACTATAAAATAGTTGGAATTTTCCACTAAACTTTATCCATAACCCTACAATACATAATGTAAGAGCATAAGAATCATTTCCATATCTATCACAAATATTGGTTGTACTATTTGGTCAACCCTATGATATATTGTGTCATTTTTTATGTTTCATACTTCAACACTACATGTATCATCTTTGGATAGCTATAAATTTAAGAGTGCATGAGGGTTATCAGTGGCATCCATTCAATATGTATGTATGGGTTCAAGCACATTGGTATAGAATCCATATAGTTAGACAAGATAGAAAAGGTTATACATTTTAATATAGAGAAACTATGCTCAAGCATGTTAGTGTTTTTTAATGACAACAAGAACCTACACCCTTAAACCCAAATTTGGTGCAATGGGGCCTAGTACTCTCTAAGGGTGGACAGGTAATATAGATAACCATCCAACTTGTTCAAATGACTTTTTTGTACAAGGCTCAATATATTCCAAATTATATATTTTGGGGTCAAAATTGAACTTTGTAACTTTTTGGACTCTTTCGATTGTTTTTTTGGGTTCTTGAACTCTATAAATATATATTGAAGAATGTTTACATTGTATGTATCACTCCAAGCATCCCAACACATTTTCAATGTCATAATTTTCCGCTATTATTGGAAAGTTATGGCTCTTACATGGATAATGGTGAAAATAACAAAGTAGTTATGTCCACCTCAACAACCTAGGTACACCCACATCTGTGTCCTACATGCACCCACCTTAGATACCTAAACATGCATATATCTATGGACTTTTCATATTCTAGGAATTCAATCCATTGTCAAGACCATTGCACATGTGAATCAACAACATGTAGCATTCCAAGAGATACACAATCACTAATCATTACAAAATAGAGCTACCTTTAGCACCTGAATCAACACTCTTATAAGTACACGTAATTTATACATATAGAATGTACCATATGAATAACAACATAAAGTAGTATAACATCTTCTCAATTTTCTCAATATCTTTATCAAAGCATCACACAAAAATTTTACAAAGTAGTACACAATATTTCAATCTGATTTTCTTTGTATCATTTTGTGAATTATTTTTCTTCATCATTATTCATGTTTTTGCACCAATAATTTAAATAGTCTAATTTGGTTAGATCATGTTCTTATTATCATCTTGGAATGATATAAAAAATAAAAAAATAAAAAAAATTGTTACATCTAATTATAAAAATTGTCAATGAAGTTTTGGTTTGATTGTTAATCAAAAGTGGTAACATACTCACTACCAAAGTTTACACCCATTGTTTTTCACTTCTCAAACCATTAAAATAAATTGTAATGTGTGGTCTTTAAACAAATCTTTCTTTATATTAATTAAAATATATAAATCATAATTTAAATCTTACACAAGTTTATTTATAATTTCAAATTATATAAATTCTAAATCTTAAAAGATATTGTTTACTTATACATTATATATTTTGAACATTAGCTATTTACTTTATTAGTTCATAAATATAAAGTTTGATTTAATAATGATCAATCACTAAGTTAGTTTAGAGTGTTTTTTTATGTTAATAACTTATGAATAATGTAATTAAGAATTATTAATTAGATACATGATTGTCTCACTATTAGTTAGTGGAGTTTTTTTAGTTGAGATTCATTAAAAGTGTCCCCCCACTTTTGATCTTTCATTTTACTAACCATACAATAAAATCTAATCTGGTTACTCATTTGAATACCAATTATATTGATATGTCTTTCTCTATATTATGAAGATGTTTTCCTATATATTTTAGGAACTTCAAGGGTATTTCAACCGTTATTGTATAGGTTTCTTCCAACCTTGTTATTTTCATTATTGTTATTTTTTTAAATGTTATTGTTTATCATTGGAGTCATTCCATATGGAGTATTGAAATGCTTTACTTTGGTGTGAGATTTTCAATCAATCACTTTGTTTTCAAAAAAAGAGTGAAGTGAGAAAACAAAAAAAAATTCAAGACCATAACACTAAAAACATCTTGTGAAGTTTTTTTCAATAATACCTTTAAAATAAAATGATAGTTTTAAAATATTCTAAAAAACATAATTTCAATTAAAAAATTATTCAAATTGAATGCTAAGCTACGAAGATATCAAGGTTCAAAAATATGTGTTATTGTAAACATATTTCTACTATGTTTATGACTATGTTTTTGAGTTTTGTATGATATGAAAAACTTCTCATATTTAAATTTTTCACTTACTAATGCATCTTCTTAACTCTAAAAGAATATGATATATGTTTCATTTATATTCATAGGGAAGAATTTTTTTTGATTTTTTGAAGAGAAAATACTAGAAATCAGTTCAACATAAGTTAGAAGATGAGATTTCAATTCATATGACTCATCATAGAAGGGGAATGAATATAGAAAACAAATCCATCTTCCACAATTGTTAAAAAGTGTTTTCTCGCATGACGTGACAACCATGATAACAACAATTGGTACTACCATTGGTACCGAAGGAGAAAACTGAAATATGTGGAAGTTAAAGAAGATGCACTTGTAGAGATTGAGTTTCATCCTCTATGTGATAAATATGCTTGTGAATATGGTTAAGAAGAGGTTTGAAACATCTCCTAGTGTCTCTTACAAGCATCTCTCCGTTTCCTTGAATAATCTCATTGTACGCACATTTGATAATTTTCCTTGTCAAGAAGATGTACAAGAGAATGCAATCATTAAACTTGAATAAAAAAAAATAAGGATTATAGAAAATGTTATCCTAGAAGAATATCTCCCTAACAAAGATTAGCATGGTGACACTATCTATAATGGAAAGAAATCAAGAATATCAATATGGTGAAAACAACATACTTAAGTCCAAGGATCTCATTGGGAATTTGTAATTTATTACTAGTTTTGGGGCAAAGGCCTTTGAAAGGGAGTGAAAGAAATGGTACCAAGTCAATGGTGTGTGGTATATGACTATTTTCTACTTGCATGGCTACAAAATTATGATTTAGATACCATTTGTAGGTCTACCTACTCCTTCATGATGTTTTGAGATAAAAGTATTTTAGGAAGAAAGGGAATGTCTTGTCCCTTAAATAAACATTGACCATAATACTTTTAGATACAATGAGTGTACTTATTTTATTAGTTGTGCATTGGTTTCCATAGGGATTTAATGTTTAATTTATTAATAAATATCACTTAGACTCTTTTTATTATGTAAGTGATTACTAATAGAGTTAGTATTGTCATTCATTACTAAGTTGGTTCAGAGTTATTAGTTAACATCAATGACTCATCACTAGGTGAGTTTAAAATGGTCAATGACACTCATTAATGAAAAACACTCATTTGGAGAGATATATTAAAAAAAGATATGTCATCACTTCTAATCATTATTTTATTATAAAATGAACAAAATAGCATTACTAGTTTGACTACCAATTACATAGATATGTGTTTGTCATTAGGTGCATTCCAATTTTTTTTATGTGTAAGTTCTTTATTATTTCATTGTTATTTATTTTTCTATATTATTATTATTATTTTAATTGAAATAGTCTTCTAAATTTTAGGAATTATATATGCATTCTAACCTTAAATATAAAAATGTCTTCTACCTTTATTTAATATATTTTATCATTATTAATTATTATAATAATTCAATCTAAATATTAAAAAAATTAATTAATTTTGATATCTATATATATATATTCACTTCCTACCCTTCTTTATATTATCCAAAACAATATAAAGAAATTATAATAACGATGTCCCATGATGGTACAAAGGGACAACATTGGAATGTATTTTAGAGTTGTAGATATGACGGAAAGGCAGAAAAAACAATAACCATTATGAAGAATGTGAATCTTTTCCGTCCCATTTGAATATTATCCTTTCTCCCATATCGCTTGATTGATGATTGCGATAGAGGATCGAACCTGTAACCTAAAATGATAGATGACGAGAGCTTAAAAGGTTTCTTCACGGACTACATGATGTCCGCAGGCCAACTATATTCTTACTGGTTGGTTGACAGACTACAGGAAAATGACACGTTATTTTATCTCCACCCATTTGGAGAGACTCAAGTATGAGAGCAGTTGCTTGACAGACCACAGAGAATGACACAGTAATTTTATCCGGCCCATTTAACAAGTCTCGTGTGCGAGAGCTTAAAAAGTTTCGATAGCTGAGTGCATGATGTGCGCAAGCCAACGATAACCCTAGTAACTAGTTGAGAGATCATCACAGGAAAATGACACATGTTATTTTATCTCCACCCCTACTATCCAGGATAATTAATGAGCATAAATTGACTTTAACCTAGGACAGGAAGCCCATGATCATGATTTCCAACTCCTGCGACCAAACAAAACTCAACAAGAGCGATATTCAGGAGCTCGAGCAGCTGGAGGTCATTATCTCCTTTGCAAAATTCTAAGATAAAGATTTTAAAATTCTAAGAAAATTTCAACCTAAATAATATAACCCCAATTATAGTGTAACTTTGATACAGATTCTAAGAGAGGGAGAAATAAGAGGATAGTAGTGCTACAACATAACAGTGCATTTGAAAAAAAAAGATTCTAAGAGAGGGAGAAATAAGAGGATAGTAGTGCAACAACATAACAGTGCATTTGAAAGAAAAAAATAGTTAGTTTTATAAAGAAATGACATTGTTAAAGTTGAGTGTCTTATTTTGGATGTGTCTATAAAAGAAGGTGATTTTTATATATTATACTTGTTTTTAAGTTTATAGAAGTAGTCATTTTTACATTATTTTTTTGTTCACATATCAATTTGGTATTAGAGTGGGCTTTCACAACTACATAAAGGGATCCACTCATTTTTACATTAATCCTCCAACATATTGATAGGGATCCACACTCTTTACCCTTCAACATTTTTTAGAAGAAAATAGTGGTCTGTAGACAATTTTTTGGTGCTTTTGATGGCAATGAGGTCAAGGCTTGGATCGAAGAATTCTCTTCATATTTCCAGCACCACCAAACCATGTTATAAGAAAGAGACAAAGCCACATTGGTAGCCTTCCATATATTTTTTTTTACTAAACCTACCATTTTGCCACCCCCATGACATTTCGAGAATACCATCAACCTTGTGCATGGCGCCCCCCTTCCCAATACCCAACCCTATAATCTGACTGCTATTGAGACAATTGAGATTCAGAAACAAATCCAAACACTATTGTGATAAAGAAATATTCACACTAGGGCCTCACCTTTTGGCTCACCTACCTTTACTATCCCTCACAAGGAAACCCATCAATGATAACTAGTCACTAACTAAACAACTCTCAATAAGGTGACCATTAAGAACAATACCCATTTCTTCATATTGAGGATTTGTTAGACCATTTACAAGGTGCTTGTTATTTTTCCAAGATGGATCTAACTTCAAGATACCATCAAGTTATAATGACAGAAACTAATGCATGGAAGACAACATTAATGACTTGATTCGGGATTTATGAGTGGTTGGTTATGCCCTTTGGTCTCACCAACACCTTTGCCACTTTTATGAGACTAATTAATGACCTATTTCATACATACTTTGGATATTTTTCATTATTTAACTAGATGATATATTGATCTTCAGCAAGACCTTTTAGGATGACCATGTCGTCCATCTTCATCAAGTGCTAGATATTTTGTGTGATGTTCAACTGTAGTTAAAACTCAAAAGAATTGTGTTTGGGAAACACCCAATTTCTTAGTTCGGATTTTTAATTTCTACATTTAATGCATTCAATGATATCATCGTAATCATGTCAATAACCTCATAGACTGTCCATTACGCTACACTATAACTAACATTATAAGTTTTCTAGGTTGTGTCAATTTTTATAGGAAGTTCATTTTCCACTTTTCTACGCCAAAACATCCTCTCCATATATTCTCTAATCAATATATATTTTATTTGACCCTAGACATTGAAGCCACCTTTTATCACCTCAAGCATCTCTTGTGTTCTAAACCTATCCTTCATCTACCTAACTTTTAGCAACCCTTTGAGATAGAGTTTGATGCTTTGAATTAGGTTATTGGACATGTTCCCAAATAGGGTATCCATCCTATAACATATCATTAAGAAGCTTTATCAAAATTCAAACTAAAGTACAACAATATATAACAAGAAGTTATATGCATTGGTTGAGATTTTAAAACACAGGTGTCATTACTTGCTAGATAAAGAAATCATGCTCCACACAAATTACTATCTATTCATCTTTATGAACTCAAATATGGATTCAAGAATATCATCACCTAAAATGAGTTTCCTATATCTAATAGATTCATTTAGTGCTAAAATATAATAAGGGGTATCACAATCAAGGAACATTTTTGTTGAGTCACCCACCTACCCTAGTATTGCAAATTTTGGAGGTGAGAGTGACCACATTTGATCAAAAGAAACAACACTATGCTACAAATATATATTTTCTCCTTATTGCATATTCCCTACAACACCCTACTACAGTGAACCAAATGTGATTGATGGATGACACACTCTGAGAGAAATGGTTGTACCAATTGCCATAGATTTGTGTACCTACTGTTGAGGCTTGTTTGTTGATGTTCATGTAAGAACATTCTTTACTCTATAGGGGACACTTAAATGCCCAAAAGAATCGCTTGCATATGTAGAAACATTTATAATGGCCTTATATGTTCCAATAGGTTAGTGACTTTGTGAGGCATTGCACCTTGTGCAACTAGAGTAAGTTTGTAAATCACAAGCTCGGATTTTACTAGTCACTTTCACTTCCTGCATGACATTGGGATGGTGTTTCTATAGATTTTATTTTAGGATTTTAGTTGAACCTCCAAAAACATGATTGTGTTCTTGTTGTAATATGTTTTTTTGGTCAAAGATGGCCCTATTCATGCCTCATAACAAGCAAATTATTACACAATAGACAAGAAAATTTCTTTCCCACCATGTTTGAACAAGTTTTGGCCTTCCTCGTAGTATCACTTTTGATAGGGATGCTCATTTTATTAGTCAATTTTGCAAGGCACTTTGGAAAATGTTAGAGTACAATATACAATTCTCTACTACTTTCCACCCCCATATCGATGGCCAAACCAAGGTGATCAATTTCACCTTGATCCAATATCTCCAAGTAACTTACTCCAAGAACACGCAATGTATAAGGCATTACACATAGAGAAAACATGTTATAACAAGGTAATGCACTTTGTCGTAGGCTATTCTCCTTTTGAAATATGTTAGGTATAATGAAGCCACCCCTTTTGAGCTCCCAACCTCCTTACCAACTCCTAATTCATAGAAAAAACTCATTTCCTAGAAGTAGGATGCTACAGTTGTGAAATATATGGCCCATATTCATATCCATCTATGTAGTTCCCTTCAAGGTAACTAAGTAGACATCAAGATGATCCATCATTTCCATTATATCCCTACATCTTTCCAGGTTGGTAGTAAGGTACATATATATCTTTAGAAACAACATTTTTAGCGGGATAAACATCATAAGATTCATCCACTCTATTATGGCACATATTAGATTTTGCAATAGATCGTTGACAATGACTTCAAACTAGAGATTCCACCACAATTAGGTATTCATCATGTAGTTAATCTCTCCCATCTCAAGTTGTATGATCCCTCCCAACTAGATGAAGGGATTCTTATCCCTCATCCAATGGACAATGTTCCCAATTTCCATCCCCCACTAGAGAATGGTACCTTGTTGGAGGTGTGTCATCATTCAAGTCGTTGTGGCATTATCACTACATACCTTGTGGGAAACAAGGGTCAATTACCTACCCAAGCTAAATGATTTCCACAAGATGAATTTGTTGCGTGTTTCCCCATCGTTTTTTGCACATGACGACACTTGCATCTTCAACTAGAGAGGAAATGATATAAATTCCAAGAAAGGGAGACATTGGAGGATAGTTCTCCCACGCCATAATAGTTCATTTAAGTAATAGTTAGTTTTTATATTTATAAAGGAGATGAAAAAACAAAAGATAACTTTCCCATTTTGGATTTACCTATAAAAAAATGTTTTTGTTATGTATTAAGATAATTTTGACTTAATAGTAACATTTAGTTCTACACTATTTATTATGTTTACACACTAAACTTCTTGTGTAAACATTGTTCTCATATACTAATAAGATAAATACCACAAAGTGGGTTCGAAACCTCCAATAGGTTTGGCATCTTATAAAACCATTAACTACAAAGTATGTGATATACATTTCTTAATAGTGAAAATAAAATGACAACTTAATATCAATGTTATGTCATGTCATACACTTCATGCAAAAGAAGGCCCTTTTATATGTTTGGCGTTTGATCCACTATTAAACATTAAATCTCAATCAAATTCACACACTATGATTTATGAATGATATTTATCCTCAAATATAATGTATTGTATGTAGTATATTTATCCTCAAGTATAGTGTTGGTCTTTTACTCATTAGGAAGAACACAATTTTATCATTTGAACATGTATTCATATAAATATAAAATCTAAATTTGTATGTACATTCTATTAATATTTTTCAAAACATAAATGGATGATGAGAAAACTACTTAAAATTTCAACGTGCACATTATGAATCATTGTATAGACCATGAAATCCATTTCATCTAAAAGTTACTTGACAGACTTGAATTTTTTGAAGTCATGGAAAATCTATTTTCATCTCAAGAGACTCTTAAGGGCTCAAAGACTTGTAAAAAAATTTCACAGTTTTGAGAGATTCACCATCCCTGCTTTCAAGTGACATATTATAAATGCACATGACTCGATAGATCGTGAAACCCATTTGATCAAGAAATTCATTGTGAAATCCATTGAAGCTAAAAAGACACTTTTACATTTTAAAGGATTTTAAATCGTGTTGAAACGATGGATGATTTTAACACTTTCACCAAAAATCTATTTGCATCTAATAAGTCACTTAGGAGTTAAATACTTTTCAAATTTTGTTAAAGATGAACTCTTTTTTTTTAAGTTTCGCCATCCTTAAAGTTATTACCATTTCTTTCTTTCTTCACTATTTGTGGATGCATTACCCAATTGTAATTGGACATTAATGATCTTATAAGATATATTTATCGAAAATTTATTTATGAAGGAACAACCACTTATACGGACCCACTTTAGAGATTTAACAAGTATATTTTTCTAGACTTTGTACATTTTAGGAATTCAATCCATCGTAAAGACCATTACACATGTGAATCAACAACAACATATGGCATGCCAAGAGATATGCAATCACTGACTAAACCAACTTTGGTAGCTCAATCAACACTCTTGTAATTACATGTACCTTATACATATATAATATACCATATGAAGCACAACATAAAGTAATAGAGCATATTCTCATTTTTCTTTATAACTTTACCAAAGAATCACACAAATATTTTACAAAGTAATACATAATATTGCAATTTAATTTGTTTTGTATTGTTTCATCAATTATTTTTTTTCATCATTGTTCATGCTTTTTCACTAATAACTTAAATAGTTAAATTTATTTAAATCATATTCTTATTTTATCATCTTAGAATTATATCAAATGGAAAATTTTATTTTTCTTGCATCTAATTATATAAATTGTTAATAAGATCTTGGTTTGATAATTAATCAAAAGTGCTAACATACTCACTACTAAAGTTTAGATCCATTATTTTTCCCTTCCACCATTAAAATAAATTATAATGCAGTATTTTAAAATAAATGTTTATCTATATTATGTCAAAATGTGTAAATAATAATTTTAATCTTACACAAACTTACTTAATTTTGATAATGTTAAATTGTCTAAATTATAAATCAAAGCTTAAAAAATACTGTGTACTTATACAATATATATTTTGAACATGATTTATTTAGTTTAACAATTCATAAATATAAAGTATGTGTTATTAATGATTGATTACTAAGTTAGTTGGGAGTTGTTTGTTAGATGCATTATTCTCTTGCTACTAAATTAGTAGAGATTTTTTAGTGGAGACTCATATTAAAAGTGTCAATTAAATATCGTTACTCATCAGAATACCAATTGCATTGAGATTTCTTCCTCTATATTTAGAAACTACAAGAGCATTTCAACCTTGGGTGTGTAGGTTCCTTCAAACCTTGTTATTTCATGATTGTTTATTAATGGATTCATTCCATATGGAGTATTGAAATGCTTTACATTGGTAAAAAGCTTCATTCAATTGATAATTTTTTGTTCTTTCAAAAATAGAGGGTGAACTGAGGAACCAAAAAAATCAAGACCATGACATTAAAAACATTTGTAAGTTTTTTCAATAGTATCTTTAAAATAGAATAATAGGTTTAAAATATTCTAAAAATACATAGTTTCAATTAAAAAATCACTCAAATGAAAGTGAAGCCACCAAGATATTAAGGTTTTAAAATATGTTATTTCTAACATATTTTTAGTATGTTCAATCACTATATTTTAAAGTTTTTATAATATAAACAACTTCTCTTGACTATATTTTAAATTTTTTATAATATAAACAACTTCTCTTATTTGTCTTTTTCACTTAAGAATGCATCTTCTAAGCTTTGAAAAAGTATAATATATACTTCATTTGTATTTATAATAAAAAATATATAATTGTTTGAAAAACAATAATGAAAATTATTGTAAAAAAAATTCATGAACAAAAGAAAAAGATGGGCTCTCAATATGCCTCGTCACCAAAGAAAAATTAATATAAAAAAGAAATGCATTTTGTACAATTTTGTTGAAAAGAGATTTCTAACATAATATGAAAACTATGACACCAACAATTGCAACTACCATTTGTATTGCAAAAGAAAACCAAAATTTGTAGAAGGTAAAGAAGATGCACTTGTAGAGATTGAGACTTGTCCTCTTTATGATAAAATACTTGTGAATCTAGGGTTCAAAAGAGGTTTGAAACATCCTTCAAGCATCTCTCCTTTTCATTGACTAATCTCCTATCATATATACATTTGATGATTATCCTTGTGTTGACGCGCGAAATTGACTGCTCGTCAACTGGAGGAGTGAATCCGGTCCGGGGTTGTCTAAATAACCCAAGCCGTTTGGATTAATCCACTCCGACAGGTTTAGCGGCTCCGTTAGCCGATCCAAGTCCTACAAAAGTGAAAAGACAAAACTAAAGAAACTAATTAAATAAAAAAAACAAATGAAATAGTTGATGGAAACTATATACAGCCTAAAGGATATTCACAGTTTACTAACTAATAAAATAGTAGTTCTACTTATTTAATATACAGTGTATCGATATGATTAAATCTCTATTATATGTACAGTATTCACAAAATGCAAATTTTAATCGAAATCTGCAAAATCATATATGAGTTGACTTATGACAGTGAAGCTGGGTTTTTTATATTTTTTTATAACTTTATAAACAAAAAATGAGACGGCGGCTATCTATCTTAGCAATAAAAATAACAATCTGTACTGTAAATCTAAACTACAAAAAATTCTTATATTGATTAAGCTACTAAAATGAACTATCAAGCTAACCTGAAATATCATTTCCTATTCGCCCTATACATAGCATCTACGTTCATTGTTTGATGAGGCCAACCCACACCAGATTCTGCAATACTTCGCATAAACACGAAGCAACAATGCTTTTGAATACTAATTCCAGAACAAATGAGAGGTATAGTGACAACAATCTTACAAGTTCATAAGTGACCACATTAAGATAAACCCTGCTGTGAAAACTCGTGCATGAATGTTCAACAAATGATAAAGATAAATCTCTTAATCCCAAGTTTAAACAAAATGATTGTTGTGTCATAAATCTGGAACATAAACATGGATCATACATATAAATTTATATCAATCCCAATCTATAGTAAACCATAACAACGAAAACAATAATAGTCTTAACTACAAATTGAAACAATCTTAACTTGAACAAAACCACAATATGGAAAAGCTAAAGCTGCAACCAATATCATATTTCATTCAAGTGTGAAAATCATAAATCCATCGTTATTTGCCCCATGCAGCGATGATCTTTGTTTACAAAAATAATACATATATAAAGGCCACAGTATCAAAACATTCCTTGTATAAATTATCAAAGTTGTTGTGAAAATTATGGGAATACAATCTCCCAAATTCCTATTTCTATCTAAAACTAACAGCCTAATTCAAAACTATGTAAAGAAAAAGCATGTTCAAAGATGCCATTGTCGATCCAATCTCCTTTAAAATTCGTGTGTACCTATCAATGCACAAGAATACATGATTTCCAGATTGTATTTTAGTTGTAAAATCAAAACAATTCAAATTTTCATAACCAGCTACAGAATCTCACGATTTTGTAGCTAGTTATTATTATAAACAGAATCGTGTTTTATCAATTAAATCAAAACAGAAATAGATGCGATTGAGAAAACAAATCTTGTATGCTAATTCAAAACACAAACGAAATCATCCTAAAATTACTTTTAAAATAGCATACCTTGGATTCAGGAATTTTCATCAAGCTATTTTTGAATTGACAATGGCAGTAGCCGCCTCTACGTTTTTAAACACAACAGAGTCTGTGGTCTTTTGCCTTTTATCATTAGCTTGGAATCTGTCATTCTCTTTAGTTAGTACATTCACTCGGTCCTCCAAGGAATTTATCTGAGATTGGAGCAAAGGGTCGTCTATATAATATCGGTCGAGCCACGACTTGCATTCATTGCAGATCAGGCTGTGCATTCACAGGTGAGGAACTTCTGAATTGAACATCAGTTCCTCTGTCAAGTTTGATCCCAGGGTAGTTAGGGTCATCTTTAAGACATGGCAGGAGGTTCGTCACATAGTCATAGGGCTTGAATGAACAAAGGCCATGTGAGTATGGATACTCCTCGGTCAGAAACTGTTCGATTTCAGAATCAGAATCTTCACTAAAAAGAATTGGTTGTTGGTCTATGTTTTCTTTAGGTTTATTGTGAGCACACCGTGAAACCCAGCGCACGGCCTTTTTACCTTTGTAATTGATATCATTGTTACCCTTACCCTTTTTCCTTGCAGACCTTTTAACAGGCTTACTGCCATCTTTTAGGCATGAATCAAGCAGGGTGTTAGGTTGGGTAGTGTTCGGGTAGGTCGAGGGTTCAATAGAGGGAAAGAGAGTAGGAGGAGGAATGACAGGCCCGACAAGGGTTTCTGTAACAACAGTTTTGTCAACTTGTCCAATTTCAGGACAGGAAAAACCATTTCTCAACAAGAAAGCGTCCCAACAATCGCCATTCACCTTCAACTAATGAACCATAATAATTTTAATTAAATAGTGGTGGAAGAGGTTGGAGTCGGCTCTCTCCCTTTTGAAGTGCTTAGCCATTTTATATAAACTCCTAAGGATAAAATACGACATATTTAAGGGAAAATCTATGAAACTCATGAGAAACCGTAGGTGGTATAGGAAAACTAGATCGTATCTACCCTCGCATGTAACAAACTGCTTGATAATTGCCAACAAATCATGCCATTGAGATTTAAGAGCTGTAACATGCATACCTTTGTCGCAACTGTTTATTTTCCTTTAGGTAAATAGTAGTGGCCATGGTACTTCGTCAACCCTTGAATTCTTAAACCATTTGTGTCCCTGGGCTGGTAGACCAGTGGCTGAGCTAATGAAATTCTCATTCAACTTGAGCTAGATGTCCCCAATTTTGGATCTGCACCCATCGAATGTAAGTGTGAATTGTTGAGTAACTTCCAGGTTGAAACCATCGAACTTCTCAATAAAAACCCGCCAACCATTCCTCTCTAGGTCCTCTCAGGCATTGTCAAACAACAACAAAGTTTGGACACCGTTGGGTTCGATTCGCACTACAGGAGCCATGGCTAATAGTACAAAATCAAAAGGGTAATCAGCGAGAGGGTTTGACAGGGTAGACACAGAACCATTTTTCTTGAATCTTCCCCAAAACAAGCAAAGGGAACCCGAAATGCAAGACAGAGCGTTAATGCTTATGCGTGCGAGGGTGGTGGAGTAAATTGGAACCATGCAAGAATATCATGTTGGGTTGTACAATCGACGACGCCTTGGTAAATTAATACATTCAAATCATAATAGTGCATATCAAAAAGAATTTTAAACAACATGTCATATGAACCATGATTTGACCCAAAAATTAATCTGTTCAATCAAACCATTGCGTTGAAGTTTATGTAAATTGACACCATATTAACAATAGTCAAATGCATAAATATTGGGTGTTTTTGATAAATATGTGACCAGTGGTGTGTCTGAATTCAAAAAGTTATGACCACATAAACAAATAGGTTCATAACAATCCAAAAGATCATTTTAATGTAATCAACATGAATTCCAACTGTGGTTTTTCACGCTTGCAGTCGTGAAAATGAAAACGAAAAGTAGGTATGCAAAAGAGAAAGATAATGGTGTCGTTTTAAAAAATTTGCGACGAGTATTGAGGGTTCAAAACCCTTGTGTAGGCAGCTTGTTAGGAAAAAGATAGGAATTAATATGGCTGCCAACAATGGTGACACACTGGTAGAAGCAGTTATCTCTACCAAATGAATAAGTCCATATTAGGATAATGAGAAAAACTTCAACTCGAAAACAACCAAAAAACTGTTTAAACATCATCATCAATCATAAAAAATTTAGCTAGTTATTTAAAAGATGAAAACTGATGACAATCTAAACAAAAGCGAGTCACAATATTAAGGTTAAAATATCCAATACTATTGACAGAGCCACTACTGCTAGTAGGCATCCATAGCCTCGACAGGGTTGCCAATTAACCCACTCCAATATCTGTATCCTGCCAGGAAGTTCCAGATCAAAATGAAGGACATTTAAGGTCAAGAGATTTCATATCTGAAAATTTTCATATACCCGACATTGCTTTGCTACTAGCGGGCCTGTTCAGTACCCCGACAAAGTTATCTTGGCGTCATGCATGCATTTACCCGCTGCCAGTAGACTTGTTCAGTATCCCGGCGGGTTTACAAGCACTTTCCACAGCTCTTTAATGTTTTTTTTTATTTTTAAATATATATAATTGAGCGGGGTGACGCTGAAAATTATGATATTTTGGACATATTTTAATAAATTACAGACCTTGAGAGAATTTTTTTTTTTTAAACTATCCTTCATTAATATCTAGAGATAGTTTGCTAATAAACCGACCTTCGGAGGCAGGGAGACATCTTTTGAGTTGTTCTCTTAAGGAACAGGGACAACGTAAGAAGAAATGGATGATCATGAAAAGCTTCAATTACAGATTGAAATCAAGAAACGTCTTTCAAGCAACAAGATTTGTTCAACATGGTTGTAAACTTCAGAGGCATATCATAATTGATGTTTAAACAAACTTTCAGTAGTCATTTCAGAGGAAAAAAAAAATTATGTTCTCTTAATCTGAATAGTTCATGATGCAGGTATATGTATTTCAAAAGTAAAAACTGGTAAGCGTAAGGGAGAAATCAAAACCAAAACAATAAAGAAAAATGAAAAGAAAACAAAGGAAAAATATTTACACAGTGTACATAGGGTTTTCATCAGGTGAAATACCTTTTTAGAGCTTGGCCATTCACCAGATAGGTGTCTGGCTGTCCCTCTAGACTCTGTAATCTGAAAGAGCTGGGACCCAATTTCTCAGCAATAAAAAACGGTCCTAGCCATAAGTTTTGAAACTTCGTATGCTCTCCCTTTCCCTCATGTGGTTTGTCCCATTTTAGGACAAGGTCGCCTACTTCAAAGTTCCCGTCAGAGGCAGAGTTGGAATCAAACCAGATTTTAACCACAAGTTGATGCTGATCCAACTTCCATTTTGCTTGAGCCCTTACCTCTTCTAGTTTTAATAATGCATTAATTCGATTCTCCAAAGGGGGGTAGTCCTATTCCTGTATTTTATGTGATAGCTGCAGTGAGGGAAGAAGAATATGTGGTGGCAGAATTACTTCTCTGCCATAGATGAGAAAGAAGGGAGAGTTACCCACAATAGTTTTCGGAGTTACTCTATCAGCCCAGATTGCGTTTAACAGTGCATTATGCCAATTTTTGTGATTTTCAGATACCATTCTCTTGATGATTTTAATCAGATTCTTATTAGTTGATTCTGCCAATCCATTGCCTTAAGGGTAATAGATGGCATAATATTTTAATTTAATTCCCTTTTCTAGAACTCACTCACTCATCTCAAGAGACGAAAAATAGGAAGCGTTATTGAATACTAGGCAGTCAAGGATACCAAAACGAGTAATAATATTTGAATTCAAAAAGGCAATTACCTGACTGGTATTCACAGCCTTTAATGGGACAGCCTCGGACCACCTGGTGAAGTAATCTATGGTTGTTATGATAAACTTATGCTGCTGAGAGGATGGCGGATTGATTGGACCAATAATATCAAGACCCCACTGCTGAAAAGGGGAGTCTACTAAAACAGGCTGCAAAGGGAAGGCTGGTTTTTGTATTCGTCCGGATGCTTTTTGACAAATAAAACACTTGCGACACAAGGCATGAACATATTTAAAAAGTGTAGGCTAGTAATAACCTTCTCTTAATACTTTATGGGCAGTGGTATCTCCACCAAAATGCCCACCAGCTTCTCCTGCATGCAATTCTAATAAGACCTTTTCTGCTTCATCTTTCTCAAGATAACGCATTAGTACTCCATCAAAATTTTGACGAAACAGAATACCATTAATCAACTGAAAGGAGGCATATTTCAATCTTAGCGCTCTTTTTTTAGTGGGATCCAGGTGGCGGGGGGCTGACCCATGTTCAAGACATAATTTTATATCATCATACCAGGGGCTAACAGAGTTTTGTGCACAACAGATTAAATTTTGGTAGTGTTGTCCTAGGTTTGACATATCATTTTCCTCTTGTTGTCCTACTGCTGAGTCAGTGAATAACTTGCATAGCCCTTGTCCTCTCACTATTTGTGCTGGGGTTATTTCTATGTCATACTCTTGTAAGGAGGTGACCCAGTTCGCCCTCTTTTCGCCTAGTTCTTTCTGCACTAATAGATTTCTGACGGTCGGGTAAGGGACGATAATTTTCGTCCTAGATTTCAAAAGATAAGATCAGAAGTTCTTTACTGCTTTAAAAACAACATAGGCTTGTTGATCTACTGCTGGGTAATTAAGTTCTGCACCTTTGAAAGCTGAGCTTATAAAGGCAATTGGGACTTCATTGTTTTCAGCGTTCTTTTGAGTTAGGACAGCAGCATAGGAGCGGTCAAAAGCAAATGTGTAGAGAGTGAAATCTTGCGAAAATTCGGGGCTCATCAGAGAAGGAGCATCTATTATGGCCTTTTTTATTGAATTAAAATCTTGGTTTTCTAAGGGTACCCAATGATATTGTACGTCATTTTTTATTAAGTTATGTAAAAGTCTCACCATTTCTGAAAAACTGGGGACGAATCTCCTAACAAAGTTTATTTGGCCTAAGAAAGACTACATAGACTTTTTTGATGAGGGAGGGGGAAGTTTCGAGATGACTTGAGTCCTTTCAGGTTCGATA
Organism: Picea glauca; assembly: GCA_000966675.3. Lineage (NCBI taxonomy): Eukaryota > Viridiplantae > Streptophyta > Pinopsida > Pinales > Pinaceae > Picea > Picea glauca. The sequence continues at coordinate 1,024,051 of JZKD02S0285998.1, read as the reverse complement.
ATCATCCCTTCGCTTGAAACAATAAATCCTAAGAGCTTACCTTGTTCTACTGCGAAGATAGATTTTTTAGGGTTCAAGGAAATGTCGTACTTACGACATCGCTGTAGAATGGATCTTAAATGAGCTAGATGATCAACCTTTTTTTTTGAAAATACAGTAACATCATCTAGGTAAACTATGACAGATTGATTAATTAAGCCTCAAAAAGCGATGTCCATTGCTCTCTGGAAAGTGGCACCATCATTAATGAGTCCAGAGGGCATTTTCCTATAAGCGTAGGTGCCCCATGGAGTGCGGAAGGTAGTTTTAAGTTGGTCTAGAGGAGACATCAGGACTTGATTATACCCTGAAAAACCATCCCATAAGGATAATCTTTTAGAACCAGACACCTATTCAAGGATCTGTTCCATGGGTGGGACAGGGTAGTTGTCTTTATCAGATGCTCGATTAAGATTTCGGAAATCGACGCATAGTCGGATTTCACCACTCTTTTTCTGGACAGGGATAAGATTAGAGACCCATTGTGTGTGCCTAACTGGGAATATTAACTTAGCATTCGAGAGTTTATTTAATTCTTTTTTGACAGTCGGTTCGAGTTTTGGGTGCATTTTTCTTAAATTTTGTTGAAACGACAGGGTTTGGGGTTTCATAGGAATGACGTGTTCTATGATGTTAGGATCAAATGTTTTTAGGTCGTCATACGTCCAAGAAAAAACATCTTTGAATTCCTTAAACAATTTAATAAACGTCGCGTTCTCTTGTTCAGAACACCCCACCCCTAAATTAATGCACTGTGGATTGTCTTTAGTTCCCAAATTTACTTTTTCATACGTTAAAGAGGAACTATTTGTTTTACAGTTTACTGATTTTTTGAATTTGTCTTGAAGATCATAAAATTTTTCTAATCTAACTATAGATTTAGGGATAGAATTTACCATGTCCGATGAAGATTCAGGAGATCTCGGATCTGGTATTACCGTGAAATCACGAAGATTCTCGTCATGAGTGCATTTGTCGATCATTGCGCCTTGGAAAGTTTCTTCCATATGCAAGAAACTAATAATTTTTTGATCGTCGTCGAAGACTCTCCAATTCGTGATGTTGTCGGGGACAGATGGCCTGAACAACAGTTCGACGGAGAATGCGTTCAAGGACAAGCCTTCTGCAGGAAAGAGTTTCGAAGCTACATTAGCTAACAAGTCAGCTTCCGAATTATTCAATCTAGGAATAGAATTTATATTGAAAGCAAAAAACTTGTTCATCAAATTCCATACCTCAGATTGGTAGCTTTTAAGATGCGGAGATAAACAGTGGATAGAATTTTTTACCTGTCTAACCGCGATTTCCGAATCGCCAAAGACAATCAAATTTTGAACATTCATATCTAATGCTTTCCTGAGGCCTTGTAATAAAGCCTCATATTCTATTGTATTGTTTGTACATTCAAACTCTAATCTGCATGCAATCAGGGTTTTTTTACCTGCTGGATCAATAATCACGCATTCCGCACCAGCTCCTTCTTTGGATTTTGACCCGTCAAAGTAGAGAGACCATATTTAATTTTTTTCGGGTGCATGAGACCATTGGGTAGAAACTGTTGGCTACGTATATGTCACAATTTCATACTGTTGCTCCGGGTTAGTGATAGCGGAAGTTTCGGCCATGAAATTGCTGAAAAAGGTATCCATCCCTTGTATTTTGGGTGAATTGACAGAAGGTGTAAATGGTTCGTTGGGATCATTTAAATCTGTGACTGTGAACTTTAGGTAACGTTCACGATTTGCCTTGATTTTGTAGGGATTTCCATTCTCGAGCAGCCACAAGTGAGACCAATCCATCGCGAAATATCCGTGTAGTTGTTCTGACTAGTCTCTGCTTAAAAACAAACCATAAACTTTTGGAATATCTACAAAAATAATATCAATTACTTGATGAACTTTGGGGTTAGACGATAATCTTATAAGCACATTCCTTAATTCAACTATAACTTTAACACTAGTTCGATCAAGTTGGATGATCTTTAAGGTGGATGGTTCAACTTCAACATTAATCTTTTGACATACAGACCACGACATTACGTTGGAAGACACTCCTGAATATACCATACAATTGTGCACGTTCCTATTAAAGATTTCAAAAGTTAACAAAAATGAAGGTACATTTCTGCGAGTACTAATGGTGGAAGCTTGTTTTTTTTTACTCGTGGCCTTTGAAACTAATTTATATACATTTGTTACATTATTTACCTGAAGGTCTCTCTTCTCATGAGGATCAGAATTATTCTCAGCAGAGGCCTTCTGAGGAACTTTTGGGTTATTCTAAAAAACTTTGTTACTGCTTGGACTGTCGTTTTTGCTATTCTCTATGATATTTTGTAACATTTTTTGTAGCAAAAACGGGAATTTTAATAATTCATAAAAATAAATGTTAGCCCTTAACTTTTTTAGATCTTCAACTAAATCATAATCTAAGCTTGGGTTCACATAATTCTGTTTAGTCTCAGTTGTTTTAGACTGTTTTGGGGGCAAAGTCGTAGTGTTTTCAGAAGAAGGCTTGTTTGTTTTCTTACTCCTAGTATTGTATGGGTGTACTGTCTTGAAATTTGCTTGAAAAATGATATCCGAGAAGTGTCCAAAAATGTTCGGAGAAGATTCATCTTCTTCAACTATCTCTTGTTCAACTACTTCCTCAGGGATCTCAAGGGGCATCAAGTTATCCTGGGCTTCTAGAATCATTTGAATGACGAATTGCAGGCTTTCTAGATTTAAGCCTTCGGTGTTTGAATTAGGTCGGTTGGTGGGAAAAGGATTCCTAAACGAGGGTTTGTAAGGCCCTTTGCTCGAAGAATCTTCTTCAGCCATCCTTTTCAAATCTATAACTTGATTTGACAGTTTTTGAACGACTTTTTGTAAGTTTTCTAGATCCGAGCTTTCAGGTTGCATTTTGTTTTGGGTAGGTCTAGGGAGGATTTCGATTTTCTTTTTAGAAGATGAACTAGTCTCTATTTCATTGCTAGTAGTGTATTTTAAGCTGAGGATGTCTTTCTCAATCTGACCGACTTCTTCGAAGGCCTCTAACAACGTGGCTTTCTTGGATCTCTTTACCCAAATGGATATACTTTGATGTAAGGCTTTCGTATAGTATGCTATAATAAGATTCTCAGTAGGCATCGAATCCGTAGGGATTCAGTTCTTTAGTGTTAATAATCTTTGGTTAAAGTCTTTGATTTTCTCTTTGGGGTTCATTCTTAAACTAGAAATCTCCATGACTAGAACTTCTGCGGACTTGTCGTCTCCAAACTTCTCAAGAAAATAGGATTCAAACTTCTCCAATGACACGATGGTATGGGGTTGTTGGGAAAAGTACCAGGTAGAGGCATTGCCCTCAAAATTATAGGGGAAAAATATACAGACTACGTCTTCGTGCTCGACATTACGGAGTCTAATGGATAACATAAACTTTTTGATGTGATCTTCGGCAATCTATTTAGAGTCCGGGTCAAACTTGGGAAGCCACTTCTCTGGATATTTGGGCAAGGGATGCTGAGGCCTGGGTATGGCTACTGCATCTTGGTCGAGCCAGGGTCTGGCAGGATTATTCTGGTTGGCCATTGGTGTGGGCAGTGTCAAAGGCTGGGATGAGGAAGAGCCTTCGTCAGAGCATTCTTCTCCCGAAGAATAAGTGGATGAAGGAGGTGGTGAGGGTGGTATTCCAGATCTTCCTGCTGCAGGAGTGAGGGTTGGATCTGTAGGGTTTAAAGTGAGTTTAGTGCCTCTGAGTTGTTCTCTGATATCAGAGAAATATAATGGTTGATCCAAAGGTTGGTTTGGTTTCCTTAAACTAGCGAAGGAACTATGTATTCTTATGAGAGACTGGCGAACAATCTCTTGTACATCACCACCTGTAGGATTTGGAGTTACTGGTTCAACTGTGATACGAAGATCGTCGTTTGATGTGGTTACTGTTTGAGGGATGATGTTGTCGTTTGAATAACTTATTGTCACTATAGGTGAGCGGGTAGGTGGTGGAAGAGTCTTACGACCGCCTCGTGCCATTAATAATTTCCAGGCCCTCCTTCTAGCGCCATTTGTTAACGGGCAAAATTGACCACTCATCAACTGGAGGAGTGAATTTGGTCTGGGGTTGTCTAAATAACCCAATCCATTTGGATTAATCCACTCTTACAGGTTTAGCGGCTCCGTTAGCTGACCTAGGTCCTACGAAAGTGAAAAGACAAAACTAAAGAAGCTAACTAAATAAAAAAACCAAACAAAATAGCTATTGGAAACTATATACAGCCTAAAGGATAGTCACAATTTACTAACTAATAAAATAGTAGTTCTACTTATTTAATATACAGTGTATCGATATGATTAAATCTCTATTATATGTACAGTATTCACAAAATGCAAATTTTAATCAAAATCTGCAAAATCGTATATGAATTGACTTATGACAGCGAAGCTAGTGTTTTTTTATTTTTTTATAACTTTATAAATAGAAAATGAGATGGTGGCTATCTAGCTTAGAAATAAAAATAACAATATGTACTATAAATCTAAACTACAAAAAATTCTTATATTGATTAAGCTACTAAAATGAACTATCAAACTAACCTGAAATATCATCTCCTATTCGCCCTGTGCATAGCATCTGCGTTCACTGTTTGATGAGGCCAACCCGCACCATATTCTGCAATACTTCGCGTAAACATGAAGCAACAATTCTTTTGAATGCTAACACCAGAACAAATGAGAGGTATAGTGACAACAATCTTACAAGTTCACAAGTGACCACATTAAGATAAACCTTGCTGTGAAAACTCGTGCATGAATGTTCAACAAATGATAAAGATAAATCTCTTAATCCCAAGTTTAAACAAAATGATTACTGTGTCATAAATATGGAACATGAACATGGATCATACATATAAATTTATATCAATCCCAATCTCTAGTAAACCATAATAGTAAAAGCAATAATAGTCTTAACTACAAATTGAAACAATCTTAACTTGAACAAAACCACACTATGGAAAAGCTAAAGCTGCAACCAGTATCATATTTCATTCAAGTGTGAAAATCATAAATCCATCGTTCTTTGCCCCAGGTAGCGATGATCTTTATTTAAAAAAATAATACATATATAAAGGCCACAGGATCAAAACATTCCTTGTGGAAATTATCAAAGCTGTTGCGAAAATTATGGGAATACAATCTCCCAAATTCCTATTTCTATCTAAAACTAACAGCCTAATCCAAAACTATGTAAAGAAAAAGCATGTTCAAAGATTCCACTGTCGATCCAATCTCCTTTAAAATTCATGTGTACTTGTCAATGCACAAGAATACATGATTTTCAGATTGTATTTTAGTTGTAAAATCAAAACAATTCAAATTTTCATAACTAGCTATAGAATCTCATGATTCTGTAGCTAGTTATTATTATAAACAGAATCATGTTTTATCAATTAAATCAAAACATAAATAGATGTGATTGAGAAAACAAATCCTGTATTCTAATTCAAAACAAAAACGAAATCATCCTAAAATTACTTTTAAAATATCATACCTTGGATTCAGGGATTTTCATCAAGCTATTTTTGAATTGGCAATGGCAGTAGATGCCTCTACGTTTTTAAAGACAACAGAGCTTGTGGTCTTCTGCCTTTTATCACTAGCTTGCAATCTGTCATTCTCTTTAGTTAGTACATTCACTCGGTCCTCCAAGGACTTGATCCGAGATTGGAGCAAAAGGACGTCTATATAATATCGGTTGAGCCATGACTTGCATTCATTGCACTGTGGTTGATCAGGCTGTGCATTCACATGTGAGGAACTTCTGAATTGACCGTCAGTTCCTCTGTCGAGTTTGATCCCAGGGTAGTTAGGGTCATCTTTAAGACATGGTGGGAGGTTCTTCCCATAGTCATAGGGCTTGACTGAACAAAGGCCATGTGAGTATGGATACTCCTCGGTCATAAACCGTTCGATTTCGGAATCAGAATCTTCACTCAACAGAATTGGTTGTTGGTCTCTGTTTTCTTTAGGTTTATTGCAAGCACACCGTGAAACCTAGTGTGCGGCCTTTTTACCTTTATAATTGATATCGTTGTTACCCTTACCCTTTTTCCTTGCAAACCTTTTAACAGGCTTACCGCCATCTTTTAGGCATGAATTACGCAGGGTGTCAGGTTGGGTAGTGTTCGGGTAGGTTGAGGATTCAACAGAGGGAAAGAGCATAGGAGGAGGAATGACAGGCTTGACAAGGGTTTCTGTAACAACAGTTTTGTAAACTTGTCCATGTAGTGTCCCCAAGGCCGAGCCCCGTTACAGATCATATTATATGCAAAGAATTGTAAATATGTTCTATAGGCTGGTGAGCCAAGTTTTGTATAAGCTATAGGCTTATGAGTTTTGTTAGGCCACGGAGCCTAAGTGTTGAAGTCCAGGAGCCTGTTGATGTACTTGTATGTATGCAGGTCAATTAATAAAATATAAACACCGCCAGGGCAGAACGACCACGATGAATGAGTGATGGGGGATTGAGCGTCCACAGAGTGGGCAAGGAACTAGGGGTTGGAAGGTGGGAAAAGGGGCTGAGTGAGGAGCCTAGGGGGCTTAGGCCTGGAATAATATTTTATTATTATTCCTAAAAATCCATGTGCACATTCTTTTATCCTAAGTCCTTTTGGAAGGACCTGTGAGTTCCCAAGTGGTGGAAGGAAGGCGTACAGATGGATTGCATGCAGTTCCTAGGGTGACAAGTGTCAACCCTGGTGCATGCAAATAAAATAGAGGAAACAAGCCGTGAGGGGGGTTCTCATTCCATTCGACCCGATTGCCTGGGGGGAACAGTACGAGTCAGTCTGCATGAAGTCCCGTGTATATCTGTTGCAGAGGGGAAGCCTATGTTTTTCGTGGAAGATCCATGTACACCCTCTGTTGGGAGCCGTGGAGTCTATGTCTGTCTCTGAGATAACCTGTGAGTGTAATTCCCAGCTTGCGAGAAGCCAGTGAAGATTTCGCGAAGGAATCTTGTGGTTCGGGGAAGCCGAGTTAGCCTGTGTGTGAAGTCCTTGTTTCGAAATCATCCCATGAGATTATCCTGTGACAGCTGAACCTTTTTGAGAAGCAATTGTCTGTGTTTCCTATGGATTGCTGTGACCACACAGTACTGGACTGCGTGAGGCTTGTTGGCCTGTGAGCGACTCCTCCAGGTGAGAGAGTGCGCAGAGGGAGAAGAGAACTCCTGGAAGAAATCCCTATAGCTGCCATAGAACCCAGAGACTTCTGGTATGGTCTGTTCCTGTAACCCAAGGTAAGGGGGACTGGCAGCCGAAGGACTGTCTAGGTGACAGAGAAGGTGCACTCCCCTGGGGTGGAGCATGCATGTGGGGAATGAGGGTCTGTGGGCAGTGAGCGTGGGAGATTCCTGGGAGAGCTTCTTCCTGGTGAAGGTGTATGTGTTATCTTCCCTGTAACCTCAGCCTGAGTTTTGATTCCTTGCCTTGGGGTGGAGCTCGGTCCGAGCTCGGGGGTGACCTACTGTTGAGCTGATGAACAGTGTGGTCTAAGGCTGGGAGGTTCGTGGAAGGCTTGCACTTGGTTGGTGATTTCTACAGCCAATAAAAGAAAAGTATTGAATTAGGCTTTAATTATGTTGAGCATGACTGTGTTGTTTTGTATCATGTTTTCCGCTGTGTAAATGAATTAATGATGAATGCTATGACTTGTTTAATTATAGCAGTAACCAGATATGTTCACTTTGTATTTTAAATGTGTTTAATTGTGTTTAAATGCATGTGTTTTTAAGTTCTGTACCAATTATGTACACTTCCATGTACAGAATGGTAAACTGAGAGGTTGGTAAACCTGGGTAGTGAAAGGGTACACTACAAATTGGTATCAGAGCCAAGGTTTCGACACTGATCCTAAATGGGTTAGTAGAGCGGTCTTTGGACCAAAAATGTGAAGAGAAATTGGGCCTAGAATGGCCAATTTTGGACATTGGTTGCTCCTGTGTGTCAAGTTGTTGCTTGACCGCGTTTACAAGCCAAGAGTTTAGCGGTGCGGTGAAAACCGCAGCCGGTATGGTCTATGACCACAGGGAGACAGGTTTCTACACCAAGGGTGTTAGAACCATCGGATCTGCTCGGGAGGGAAAGCGAACCCTTGCAACCGCCAGATATGGAGAATGTGCACGATGTTTTAAAACCTTTTGATACTGCACAGGAGTTTAAACTCGGGAGAATCATGAGTCGTGAGATCTCTGAGGATTTTAACTGCCAACCGTTCGAGTTGACGGAAGTTGCTCAGGATTTAAGTGCTCATGGGTAGAGGAGAAGTCCCAAAGAGGCGTCAAAATTTTTTGAAGTCAAGAGAATCAGGACCTTGTGATTCTCGAAAACCCGAGGAGGGGATCATAGCCATAGAATTCCAAGGAGGACACGTGTCAAAATCCTGGAGAGAGTCGAAACTCGAAGAATCAGAGTTCTCAAGCACGTACAAATCTTGTCACACGAAATTGTGATCCGCAAATTCGCGACAAGATACAGACCGTTTATATTAGTGGACACGTGGTAGGGATCTGCACCATCGGGGAAAGTCCTGACAAGGAGTAAATCCATCGGTGATTGAGGTTCATCGGGACAGTCTCGATAGAAAAGTCATCCATCGGAAATCGGGATTCAAGAAATCGGGAATCGCGGGGATAAGGAGTCCATGCGTTGTGAAACTCCGAACCCCAAAACCCCGATGAGTGGTTTGATTAAGGTCATATAGTGTGGTTATATGATGAGGATTTATCTCGGAGGGCTAGCATGGACGGAGTCCATCGAAAATCAGGAAATCGGGGATTTCGCTGTCAAGCATTCTGGCACATTCGGATTTGCGAAACCCCGAACCCCGATAAGGGAAAATGCCTGGGTCACGAGACAACGGTCACATCGGTTAGGGATTAGCTTGGAGGGCTAAGGAATATCGGAGATTGGAGAATCGGGGGTTGTGAGGACATGCGCCTGTTGACAGCACAAGTACCGAAACTTCGATAGGAGTAGTCACGAGAGAGAAATGACCACGGTCGGGGTGCATGGTCATATGAGTCAAGGGCTAGGCTCAGGAGGGATAGCATGTAAAAAGGGTCATCGGAGATCGGGAATCCGAGAGGATAGTAAACCTCGACATCAGGAGTTGCGAAACTCCGAAACTGGAAGTCCTGAAATAACTGAAATTTAAGTTTCAGACACCCAAAAAACACAGAGCTCGACAGAACTCAGAAAACTTTGTGAAGTTGAAATATATTTCGTTCTTGTTCGTATTAATTATGAATGTTGTGGATTGTTCATAAAGTTTAATGGCCTGACAATTTCGAATTCAATTGCACAGTATGTGTGCATAGATCAATGAAGGCCAAAACTCCAAATTAATCAACGCCGAGTATGGAGTGGGGAAGGGTACAAATTATCCCTGAAATGGAAGATGAACGAGAAGGAAAGGATGTTAACCAGGGAGTCGAAGGATCAAACTCTAATGGGCATGGAAAGGAGGTGGATAAGGAAGGACATATAATGAAAATCCTTGAAGGATTGCAAAGAGAGGCCAAGGAGCGTCGAGCTGATAGCCGAAAGCTCATGAAAGTCAGGTATCGACAAGGGAAATTAAACTTAAGATTCATGCAGAGTCTGGAAAGAATAGAGAAGAAGATTGAGAAAGGAAGAGACTCAAGTATGATGGAGAGTTGCAAAACTCATGGGAGAAGAAGCAGGTCGAGGAGTGGTAGCCGACATCACAGTCGCTCCCAAAAACATTCTGGCAGTAAGACACACAGCAGTTCAAGCCCATCACCTACTAGAAAACAACAAAAATCTGGAAGGGAGGAATTGAAAGGAGAGATGAACAAAATATAACCTCCAACATTTGATGGGGAGCATAAAAAGGAGGAAGATGCTGAGACATGGTTTCTTGGCATGAAGAAATACTTCCAGGTGCAGAATTATTCTGCTCATGCAGAAGGAAGAATTGCAATGTACCGACTGAAAGGAAAGGCATCTATGTGGTGGGATCAGTTTGTGCAGGTGCAACACATCAAGGAGAAAGAGGTTAGTTGGAAGGAATTCAAGAGGTATTTCGAGAGGAAATACCTGACTAAAAGATATTATGACAGAAAGATGAAGGAGTTCTTCGAACTCAAGCTAGGCAGTATGACCATTGATGAGTATGAACGAAGTTTTCTGGAACTACTGAAGTATGTTCCATTCATCAAGGACGAAGATGTTAAAATTCAGAGGTACCTGAGTGGACTGCCACCTTCCATTGGTGACGAAATTCAATACGATGATCCTAAGACCATGGAAGAGACCATAAGAAGGGCGAAATGTCTATATGAATAGCAGAGAGAAAAGCCTATCTTTCAGAAGGCTTGGGATAACTAGAAGAGGTTTAAGAAAGAACAAAGGTAGAAGGGAAGCAAGCCTTCCTTTTTCAGGAACAGTCCTTGGGGACAGTCATCTTTTAAAGAGCCTAGGAAAGCTGAAGGGAGTGAATAGATGACAAGGCCTCCACCCATGGAGTGTTGGGGCTGTAAAGGGAATTATAGGTACAGAGACTGCCCCCACAGAAAAGACAAAGCAAGAACTGTCCATGCTGTTCAGCAAGCTGAAACAGTGGAGGATATGGGCAGCAGAATGCCAAGGATCTACGCAGCCCTGGACAACAAGCAAGAAGAATTTCAATCACATATGATTGAAGTGGAAGGTATGATCAACAACTGACCACTTGTTATTTTGATTGATTTAGGGGCTAGCCATAGTTATGTAGATCCTAGGGTGGTGGAAATTTTGCATCTAACAAGGAGCAAACATGAGAAGTCTTGGTTAGTACAATTAGCCACAGGGACCAAGAGGAAGGTCACTGAATTGGTTAAGTCATGTTCAGTGGACATGAAAGGAATGAGCACTAAGGCTGAATTGAACATTCTGCCTTTAGGCTCATATGATTTCTTAATTGGTATGGAGTGGTTGGACTAGCACCATGCCCTTCTGGATTGTCGAAACAAGAAGTTTACATGTCTAAATGAAGAGGGAAATCAGGTAACAGTCCAAGGAATTCCCAGAGCTGTGGCTGTTAGAGAAATGTCATCTATGCAGCTGAAGAAATGTTATCGGAAAGGCTGTCAGTTATTTGCATCCCGGGTGGAAGAAGTATTCCAAGATATGGTCTCAAATCTGGAAGACCATAGGGTGCTCAAAGAATTCGAAGACGTGTTTCAGGAGGTGCCTGGACTACCTCCAAAGAGGGACATCGATTTTTCTATAAATTTGATGCCTGGAGCAGCTCCAAGTTCAAAGGCTCCTTATAGAATGAGAACACTAGAGCTGAAGGAGTTGCAACTGTAGCTCGAAGAGCTGTTAAAGAAAGGGTATATTCATCCCAGCATGTCACCGTGGGGAGCCCCGGTCCTATTTGTGAAAAAAAAAGATGGAACGTTGAGGTTGTGCATTGATTTTCGGCAGTTGAATAAAGTCACTGTAAAAAACAAATATCCTCTGCCAAGGATTGATGATCTTTTTGATCAGTTAAAGGATGCGAAAGTATTTTCGAAAATAGA
>JZKD02S0285998.1:967165-983600 GCA_000966675.3 Picea glauca | reverse complement strand
GGGGTGAGGGTGGGGTAGGGGTGATACTAGATAAAACTTATTAAGTTTTTTCTAATATTATTTCTCATCCCCACTCTCATATGAAGGTGGGGTAAGGTGTAATATTAGGGTGGGAGTGCGGGATAATATTAGAGAAAATTTAATAAGTTTTCTCTAATATTATTTCTCACCTCCACCTATATTTCTAAGGGTTATGGATGAAGGGTATCATGATGATCAGGGCGACAAGGGGAAGTCAATGGAGTAAGGCTCAAATAAGGGGGTCAGAAGGGGTTAAGGTCCATGGGAAAAACATTTTGCTGAAATATGATAGGTATCACTGCGATCAGGGAAAAGAGAGGAATCCAATGGGATAGGGCTCAAAAAATGGTGCCATCAGATTTCTCTTTTGTTGCGCCATTCCCTGTATAGAATTTGATTTTTCTTTTGTCGTGACGCTGTCTATTTCACACTTGATTCATTTTCTGTAGCAATATATCTCACTTGAAAAAGTTTCCTTATGCATGAAACATCCTATCCATGAAACCTTATTTTCTCGTGAAACCAAAACTTTAACACTTACAAAATTTTGCTTTATTGCAATGCACAAAGTTTCTTCTCGTCCAATGTATTGCAAAAATACCTTCTTCTTCTTTTTTGACAAGTCACAACTCCATAAAATATCGTCTCAATGATGTGTGGCATCTAGAGAAAAATCTTTTCTCCACGATGTATTGTATCATGACAAACATGTTTTCTTCATGATCTAAAAATTGGTTTCCTCAAAGGCTAAAGGAGACAGGAAGATGTTAAAATAACAATTTACTCCAATTTAATGAATATACCTCTCCCTATGAAATGAACTTTGATTTCTCTAAGACTTGTTTTTAATCTCTATGAAAACTTCCTTTGACTACCAACTTGATGAAAGCTAGTTGGCCCTCCAGCTGCATGAGAAAATATGGAGGTTAACAACTTGTTGACGTCGGAAAAATTACCTTCAATAGAAAGGGGTACTCCCCGGTACAAGGTCCCAATTAGATCACTCACCGTTTGGATTATGAGATCCATCTGTTTGAATGAATGGTTTGAATGCAAGGGGGTATGCAAATGCAAATTAAACTACTCACATAAATGAAATCTATTATATCCTAGCTAGGAGCAACTAAGTGTAACTGACAAACAACTTGAAATGCTACCATCCCTCTAATAACTCTCTTCTAGATAGTTGTTAGAGAGAAACAAGGGTTAGTAGCACAAGTATACAAAAGAGATTATTCTAAGCTACACATTCATATACATCAAACATGCTCATCATCTTAGAACAAGTAATAAGAGAGAAAACAACATTTATAGAAAACTTATGTTCACAAAAGAGAAGTATATAAGTGCAATAGAATTCTTACAACGTTTCGAGCACAACATTTACTTGAAATAGTTCAAAGCAAACCATCAAAGAAAACTACCATCACCAAAAACAATAGGCCCTGAGGGCTTCTCAATATTATCTCAAAAAATCATTTCCCCAAAATTAAAAAGTTGAAAAGCTTCTTCAAAGTGGGTCTCTTCATGAATTTATAACTCCCTAAGTAATGCCCTATTGAGGGTTATTGGGTTCTGCCTATTGAGGGTTATTGGGTTCTGCGAGGAGTCTAGTTACATGTCTTTTCATCTCCCCTTTCAACTTTCTTTTCATAAGTTATGAAATGTACAAAATTGTGTGCTGGTGATAGGAAAAGACAAAAGAGAGGGTGGTTGAGAATAATTTTCAATTTGATGTGTGTCCCTTTCATTTATCCTTTTCCTTCAAGCAGGTTTCCCAAACCTCATGCTGTCCCGAAATGGAAGCAATTCTATGTTAAAGGAGTGACACTAGGGCGTCCTAGTGAGCAACTACATTCCATGAGAGAGTCTTCATATCCCTAGTTAGATTAACCATGAAGACTTGGATCATATTATGTATCCTTGCCAACTTCACAAGGTGGTTGTCCATCAAGTCCACTATCACTCTAGTCACAACCCTGACATTTGTTTGTCTTTGTTTCATGTTTTGTTTGACCTATGAAAAACTATGTTCATTAGTCTTCATCTTTCCAATGCCTTCTATTTGGGGAAGATGGAATTTGTGAACTAAGACATATGTTATCTTATGAAGTTGTGCACAAATCAATAGTGATTTCTTCAACTCCTTTTCAACCTTTTCACCATTCTGTTGGTGGTTTTCAAGTGCAGTGTAATTAATCTTCTTTCCCACTCCTATATGTGTGGTAACTCTGTTGGGGTGTCTATATTCTTAGTAATCCAACAATGCATCTCATTCAAACCTTCTCTAGTGGAAATGAATTCTATATTCTTGGCATGGGATATGCTATGTTGTGCCATGATCTGTGCGGCTAGTTGTTGGAAGACTTGCATATTCACATACATATCTATTGCCAGCTTGTGGAGTTTTTTCATAACTCCCTCGAAGCTCAACCTAAATTATTTGATGCTCTCATTGTCATTTTTATTGTGCATGGCCTCTTCTTCAAGCTCTCTGATCCTTTCATCTCTCTCCTCATTCTCACATACTAGATATTTTAGATTTTGTTTTGAGGTCAATGAGAAAGTGACACCAACTGAAGCAATTGAAAGTGGATCATTTATAATGTTTTTTGTCACATTGGTTTCGGTCATTACTGATAATGGGGCCTTCCTAGCCACCGAAAGGTTTCTAGTTTTCTGCAACACTATTTTACCCAAAGCTTTCTCAAATCTATTTTTCGGCCTCCAAAAGTTGGTTGGGGTGGGTGGCATACGAGTGCATCTACTATGGAGGGATAGGATGGAAAAGGTGGTCGGGGTGGGTGGGATATGGGTGTAATAATTGTGGATGGATGGGATGGAAATAGTGGTGGGGGTGGGTGGCAATAAACCCCCATGATTTGTATGAGTGATGGTAAAACCCTTGGGTGGAAAGAGGTATCACAAGAGTTCGGGCAGGATGGCCAAGGATTGGACTTGCCTTGTAGCTAGGGGAAAATGATGGGGGGAATTTTGGTAGTTGTGGTGAATGGAAGGGAAGTGCTAAAAATGACCTAGAAGTGAATTAAGCAACCTCCATACATATTTATAATATTTTTATTAGTACAAAATTGAAAAATTCAACCAAAACAATATAACAAATTTAACATTTAAACAAGACTTAACTCAACTTGTGATACCTGTGAAGGGGGTGATTTGTCCAGTCTAGGTGGACATGGTTCATCACCATATGGTACCACAACCTACAGAAACATAACATTATATTTTAGGATGCTATAGAATAAGCAAATAACTATGGTGAATTTATCAAATGTGACACATACTTGCATATGTGGTACACCAAATTAGCAAGTGTTGGAGCAAGACATTTTGGGTAAGTTTTGGGAATCGCACAAGAGCGTATAGTGAGAAAAATCAACAAAGGAGAAGTGTGTGCAGAAGATAGATAGCATATTTAAAGGATTTAGTGCACATAAGGAGAAAGTTAGTTAGGATTTTTGGGACATTTTTTCCAGATTGTAACGGGCTGAGCCCCAATGTATATGTATAAATATGTAATGTGTTTTGGGTAGAAAGATAAATGAGAGAAAGATAACATGAGTGAGCGAGTCAGTTAGTGAGTTGATCAACGAGATTTTTTGGAGAAGAATTGTGTGTGAGTTGAGTTGGTTGATGAGTATGAGCTGAGTTGAATATCAATCGAGAAGTATGTGTGTATTGCAGCATAGAACAACTTGGGCAGGTTCTGGGTTTTACTGAAGATCATTGTATGAGTGTAGTGCACACCTATTGTAAGGATTGAACATGAATAATATAATAAGCCAACCATTGTGGACATAGCACAATTTGGGGTGAACCGCGTTAAATCCTTGTGTTCTGATGTGTATGATGTTATGATGTGTTTTGTTTTTTTTTCATTGCGCACATAGAATGGAAAATTAATTACGAGTATGAATATGTATGTGATGGTTTTGTGCATATGTTGAATGGTTTATTAGGATCATTATGTCAAATATTTTATTATTGTTATGGTTTTGTGCACATAATATATGAATGAATGTTAATTAAACAACAAGGATGAATACCTCATATTCCCCCATGGATGTGGAAGTCTAGTTCCTGTGATTCCCATAGGTACCTCAGGTGAAACTTCAACTACTTGCAGGGATCCTGAAAGGTATAGTATCTTGGGATTTGTAGGTGAATTAATGTTTAACTACGGGTCTGTCCAATGTGTGCCAAAAAATGGTTTTGTTGTTGGGATTGAGATCTGCGAATGAGGGGAATGTGGAGGCCTATGAAGGAGGAGATTAGAGAATGGTTGAATACTAAGGAGATCGGGTTTGTAGTAGACCATAATTGTAATCCATGAATCGGTGCAAAAGAATATTTACAAAGGTATGTGTTTACAAATTTACATGATTTTTTTTTCATTGACTTCCTGAATATTTTAGCAGAGTGGATCCAGAGATTTGTTGAATAGATTAGAAGATATTGAACTACGATTCTGAGGATTTGGATCCATGAATTGATATGAAATTTTAATGTATTAAGAAATAATACATCAACAACGGTTGATTACTGGTTAGATAGTGTGCTGGTAGGTTATGTTACTGAATTTTCCATAGATTGTACTTAGTTGTATAGTGTTGTTGAAAGGGAACTCTTTAAAGGATCATGTGGAAGATAACTGAAGTCACTATCTACGTGGATTAAGATGTTGTTGTGAGAAAAAAGCATTATGACCATGGAATATGATTGTTAAGCATATTTATGCACATAGGGGAACTACGGGTTGACCAGGGTATGATCTGAGCATAGAGAGGGATGAAGAGAATGAATAAGGAACAATTGGGAGGAGAATACTGAGAGAAGAAGAGTGTGTAACGAATGAAGATATCAGAGTATTGCGCAGTGGTAAGATATTTATACCGAATCAGAAGAGTATTGTGGTTGAGAGAGAGGGGAAACGCAGTGAGAACAAGGAAAATATACTGGTGCAATATTCCAGATCGAAGGAAGTTTATGCATAGAAGAGGAAATAGTTTATCATCTCAATCCAGTATAATAGGATCCCAATCATATCAGACTCTGATTCAAACCCATGATCCCTTGTGAATCACCAAGAAATGAGGTAAGATCAGAAGTTTTGTCAATCGTAGGTAGTGAAGGAAGTAAATATAGTAGTAGAAGTAATCAAAGTAGTCAAAGTAGTACATCAAGTCAGAATCAATTAGTATTTTCAAGAAATAATATGGTGTAGAACACGATGGCGGGGGTAGATTCCACCTTAAGGATGCCTCTCTTTCAAGGGGCCAATTCAAAAGACCTAGAATAACATTTGTTCATTTGTGACACAATATGGACTGTGAAGAACTTCCAAGACGATGATGTTATGATTGTGTAGTTGGAAATGAGCTTTAGATACCATGCACTATTTTGGTATATCAAATGTCAGAATACTACACATGAGGGTTAGATGAGAACATTGGCAGAGGTAAGACAAGCTTTGTTGAAAGAATTCAAGAAGCCTAAGTCTCAGTCGTAGTGCATTATAGAGCTGAAGGAGATCAAGTAGATAGTAAATGAACCAATATGGGACTATGATCAAAGGTTTAAGATAACGAAAGAATGGTTAACCTTCTAGATTCTCGATGAGCAACACAAGGAGTGGTTTATTGAAGGATTGTTGTTGCATATCCGCTTCCCTTTGATGCAGAAAAATATTTCGTTCTAGTAAGAAGCTATGGAAATTGCTATGATATTGGAAGTGTATGTAGAATAAAATAACGTGAGGATGGATCAAGTTCAGTCACAATTGGCCACGTTGACTATTCAGTTACATGAAATTATGAAAGGAAAAGAAAAGCATGAGGGAGTCTGGTGTATCACCTATAGAACACAAGGTCATCATAAATATTAATGTCTATCTTTTCAGCAATATTTCAATAAAGGAGCTCTGAATCCATTAGGTTTTTGGTGTGAAATTTTCAAGACGGTGGGTCACCATCCTCATAATTTCCAATTGATGAAGAAATACTAGAGAATTGCTAAGAACCTATTTTTCAACTTTTGCAAGTCAGTAGGAAATGAAGAGAAGGATTGTCACACGTGTGACTTGATGAGAGAGCGTACCATAGATTCTTATAGAATATAAGGTGGAGAAGAAGAAGGGGGAGTCCCGCATTTTAATAGTCCTAGAGGAGGTTATAATCAAGGAGGTAGAGGAGGAAGAGGAATTCTAGGAACAGGATGCTTTGGAAGAGGAATAGGTCCAATCATATGTTATAATTGTAATTAGTCAGGAAACTTAGCGCATGAATTACTAAATCTCTGAACAACATGTACTTATTGCAGAGCGCTAGACCTTGCTTTAAAGGATTGTCCACAGTTGATCACGAAATGACAAGAAAAGAGGAATGAAAATGTACATATAATCACAACATAAGCATGTGAAGAATAACCTAATATAACAATAGCTACGTTCGGAGGGACGATAACCAGAGTGGATGTGACATATTAAAGGAATAGAATCCACCATTGAGTAAGAAAAGAAGCAAAGTCATTGTCGTTGTTTGATCCCCAAAAAGAGAAAGATACCTACCAGCACGTAAGAAAAGAATTAATTGGAGAAAACTGGATAGCATCGACTTTGACTGTGTTACCCTTGCATGATAGAACACTGGTGTTTGATATGCCTCCAGTATATGACCCTTTAGAAAGGTAAGTACTTTCACATATTTCTTAAGAAGTTGTTTATAATTAATGAAGGATGAATCTTCTTTAAGAGTGTTGCATGGAATGATTTATCATTGTGCCCAAGAGAAAGAAATACCTATCACACATATAGTAGTTAACTAGGTGCATCATAAGAAGAGAACAAATCGAGAGTTTCGACTCAATGCGCAAATAAGGAACTATGCAATGGAAAATATCATTCTAGATCTAGGCTCTGATGTGAATGTGATCCTGAGGCAAACTTGGGAAATGATGGGTCATCCAAAGCTAATTTTCTTTCTATCCAGTTGAGATTAGAGAACCAACATAAAATTGTTCTAGTTGGAAGGTTGATAGGGGTAAGTGTCAATATTTATGGAGTGCACAGTGTAACATACTTTGAAGTGATTGAAATAGTAGATGGTAGTACACCTTATCCAACATTATTGGAACTTGATTGAGCATTTGATAATCAAACTATCATTGATCTAAAGAAAAGACAGATGATATTTTAAGTACAAGACTTGAGGTTACTACATCATTAGATCCTACTGAAGGAAGGAGATATGTAGAGCCAACAAAGAGAAAATAACTTCATAATATGTAAAATATGACTATGAGGATGGAAAATTACATGAATCATATAGATGAAAGCATACTTAGTTGGATAAGTATCAGTTCATGTGTGTCAGACTCAAAAGAAGCTCTCGAGAATCGGTAGAAAATATTGCATGAGGTGTCTATAAGAAAATGTGTTAGGATTACCCACGCATTGAGATGGATTGGAAATGAGATATGTGGACCTCCAAGGTATGATGGATTAACTGGTGTAGTTTCTTTTATAAGAGATTTTGAGTTTCAAATATCATATCAACATAGACTACTAGCTTTGGATGTTGCACTGAAAGCAACCACTGCGAGGTGGTGAGTTGCACAAAAGGATGGAATAATCGATTGGAAATAGTGTAAAAGGTTATTACAAGTCAGATTCAGAACAAAGAATGAAAGTATCATGTTGAAGTATAATGGATTAAGTTTCCTAGTAGACCATATTACGAAGTGTACCATGACGTGGAGATCAGTACCTCAACAAGAATGGATGCATTTATTTGTGCATACTCTGGACACCACTATGAAGAATTGGTACATATAACTAGATGTGCTCAGAGGGATAGGAGATTGGGAAAACATGACTAGGAACTTCAATGTAACATTCAGTTTTAAAAATAATAATCCTTTATTTAACTCAGCCTTGCAGGTTATCAAGAACAATATTTTTGCAATAGAAGGCTCGATGTATAATACACCTAGATTTACTACAACAGTTGAAGAGGTATTGCACTGTTATAATGTTGTTGAATAAGACTAGGAGGATGAAGACCCCATGAATTTGTAGATACTAGAAACTTAAGGGGAGTGTGAAGTAGAAGGACTGAAGCTTTAGTCAGCTATATATGCAAATCCTTTAGGAACATAGAAAGTGAACATAGGTATAGAAGATAAGCCTAAGGTCCCAACATAGAATATTACTGGAGTGATGAGACAGTCGAGAAGATTGTTGACTTACTACACGAATACCGGTATTTGTTTCCAACTATGCTCTCATAAATGAAAGGAATTGTTGGAGAATTAGGAGACATGAAAATTTCGTTGAAGCCAAATGCCAAAACTGTGAAGAAGATACCATATAAATGAACCTCGTGTATAAACAAAAGGTAAAACAAGAGACATAAAGGATGTTAGAGGCTAGAATTATAGAACTTGTTGAAGAATTAGAATGGATCAGTCCAATGGTAGTCTAAGACAAGAAGATAGGGGGAATTAGGATATGTGTATATCTGAGAAAGTTAAAGAATGATTTCTTACAAAACCCATTTCCTACCCCATTTATAGATGAAATATTGGATAATATAGGCGGTTAGGAAGCTTACACTTTTGTGTATGGATTCTCAAGATACCACCAGATCAAGATTTCACAAGAAGACGTATATAAGACCATTTTTGTGACATAATGAGGTTGTTAATAGTACACAGTTATGTTGTTTGGTTTGAACAATGCACCAAAAATATTTTCTAGAGTAGTTGTTGTAGCTTTCGAAGAGTTCATTCATAAGTTCTTATAAGTATACTTATATGATTGGACAATATTTATTCTACTGAAAGATCATGTGGAAATGTTGCGCTTAATGTTCGATAGGTGTGGGAAGTACCAGATCTTATTGAATTTGAAGAAATGCATTTTTTTGCGCCTTTTTCAATATTGTTGGGCCATGTGGTGTGTAAATAGAGATTTCTAGTTGATCCTGCAGAGATAACTATGATTGTTGATTTTCCACCACCAACTTTAGTGTGATATTTGAAATCCACATTGGGTCATACATGATACTATAGAAAGTTCATTAGAAGATATGCACAGATCACAACCCCTATGGAGAAGTTGATAAAGAATTAAGTTAAGTATCTGTGGAATGAAAAAATTCAGAAGAGTCTAGATACATTGAAACAAAATATAGTCACCATGTTGATTCTAGTTTTTCCCGACTGGATCAAGGAATTTCATGTTCATGTGGATGCATCATCTATAGCATTGGGAGTAGTTTTGGCACAACCAGGTGAAGGAGAGTTAGAGCATCATATTTTACTTTCAATTAAGAAGTTATCCTCTACAAAACATAACTACACTATGACATAATGGATTCTCAAGATACCACCAGATCAAGATTTCACAAGAAGACATATATAATACCACTTTTGCGACATAATGAGGTTGTTACTAGTACACAGTTATGTCATTTGGTTTGAATAATGCACCAACAATATTTTCTAGAGTAGTTGTTGTAGATTTCAAAGATTTCATTCATAAGTTCTTAGAAGTATACTTAAATGATTGGACAATATTTAGTCTACTGAAAGATCATGTGTAAACATTGCGCGTAATGTTGGATAGGTGCGGGAAGTACCAGAACTCATTGAATTTGAAGACATGCATTTTTTTGCGCCTTTTGGAATATTTTTGGGCCATGTGGTGTGTAAATAGAGATTGTTAGTTGATCCTACGAATATAGTTGTGACTGTTGATTTTCCACCACCAACTTTAGTGTGATAGTTGAAATCCACATTGGGTCATACATGATACTATAGAAATTTCATCAAAAGATATGCACAGATCACAACCTCTATGGAGAAGTTGATAAAGAAGGAAGTTAAGTATCTGTGGAATGAAAAAATTCAGAGGAGTCTGGATACATTGAAACAGAATATGGTCACCATGCCGATTCTAGTTTTTCCCGACTAGAGAAAGGAATTCCATGTTCATGTGGATGCATTGTCTATAGAATTGGGAGTATTTTTGGCACAACCAGGTGAAGGAGAGTTAGACCATCCTATTTTACTTTCAATTAGGAAGTTATCCTCTACATAACATAACTACACTACGACAGAATGAGAAGGTTGCAAAAGTTTAGGAATTACTTGCTTGGAGCTCACTTTAAGAGATATACAGACCATTCTGCATTGATATACTTATTTAAAACGATAGTGATAGGGGGGAGAATATGAATATGGTTATGAGTTTTCCAGGAATATGACTTTGAGGTGATCGTGAAAACAAGGAAATTTAACTCAGGACCGGATCACTTATCACACATACTGTCAGGTGAAGATGCAGGAAACTTGGATCACATTTTACCAAATGCACACATATTTGTAATTCAGATGGTTGCCAACTAAATTGCAAACATAGTTCAATTTTTTAATACAAGAATAACCCCATCAGACTTTACAGTTGCGTAAAAGAAGAAATTATTCATGAAGGTCGCAAACTATCAGTTGATAGTAGGAAATTTATACACGTTAGGCAAAGATGGCACTCTATGAAGATGTGTATTAGAGCATGAAAGACATATGATATTATTATAGGAACACAAAGGCGTTGCAAGAGGGAACTATTCAGAAAAGGAAATAGCCCAGAAGATATTGCACGTGGTATTATGGTGGTCTGCCATGCATAAAGATGCCAAGGAATTTTGTTAGAGCTGTGATGTTTATTAACGACTTGGGAAGCCTTCAAGGAGAGATGAGATTCCCTTAGTACCATAAGTAATATTACAAGATTTTGATAATTGGGAAGTGGAATTTATTGGGAAAATTAATCCACCAACTAAGAGGTCGGGAGCTAGGTACATCATTACTGCGACAAAATACTTAACCAGATGGGTCAAGGCAGAACCACATAGAGACTGCAGTGCAAAGATAGTTGGATGATTTTTGTTTGAAGATTTGGTGATGAGGTTTGGATGCCAAAGAGTAATTATGAGTGGTTAGGTAAATCACTTCATGAATAGGACAATTGCAACATTGACATAGGAGTTTCAGATCTATCATCAGAAGAGCATCCCATATCACCCTCAGGAAAATGGCATAGTAGAAGAATTTAATAATATCTTAGAACATGGCTAACGAATTTTTGTAATTTAAGTCGGGACAACTAGAACCTGAGAATACCAACAGTGTTATTGGCATAGGACTACAAGAAAAATTTGACAGGACAAACTCCATTTAGATTGATGTATGGTCAAGAAGTTGTGATCCCTATGGAGTTTATTGTACTAAGTTTGAGCATTGTTGTGATGGAAAATATAACATATTCTTCCACAATGGAGAAGAGACTGTTATAACTAGTAGAACTCGAGGATGATCAATTTGTCGCAGGTTTCCATCAACAAGTGCAGAAAGTGCATGATAAATATTGACATGAAAGACACATTAAACAAAAGAAGTTTTGGATAGGAGACTTAGTGTTACTTTATGAAAACAAATGTTTGCAGTGCCCAAGGAATTTCCAGATGAATTGGCTAGGACCATATGCAATTAGGGGTGTGACAGATGCAGGTGTTGTTCAGTTGGAGAAGTTGAATGGAGAAGCTATGGAAGGACTAGTTAATGATAGTTGGCTGAAATTATATAGGGACAAATAGACTTCCACGCACTAGTTGGATTGTGTAGTATGTATATCATAGTACTTGTATCATAGTGTAAATAGGAAGAAGAATAAAAAGAAGAAAATAAATAAAGGAGTTTAAAGGTTGGAAGTATGAATCGGAAAATGACGCAGACAAGAAAGAGGAAAGAAAACTGAGCATAGAGTTGAAATAAAGTATGAGGAAAGAAGGAAAGGTTGGAGATCCACACATATGATGGTTGAAGGAATTAAAGATAAAAATTGATGGGAAAAGTATTTAAGAGTGCACATGACGACGAATTAGTGGTGCCGCGTAATCATAAATGAAGAATGGCAAGAAGATTTTGACAGGATAAAACATCTAACAAATAATTCATCGAGGATACAAAGTTAATGAAAGGTTAAGGAAATCATTGAATACAAAGGTAAGTGGATTGGACAACAGGTTTGGGTGAGAAGAGAAGAAATAGTTGGAGACAAGTGATAAAAACAGTTGACGGATTGACGGCCAGAAGTTATTATTATTCATATTTTTCATAGAGAGAAACAAGAGTAGAGAGACAAATGAACATAGATAGAGCTGAGTAAGAAAATTTGCAAAGAGCTATGGTGCCACCCAAAGAATCCACTACATCAACATCACAGTTGAAGTAACAATGCACTAATCCACCAACAGTACCATTACAGGAAGAGACTCTAGGAACATCCACGTCAGAGTCGAGTCAGGCGAAATTTTCAAAGGATTACATACCACAAAGGAAGTTGTCAACAAAGTTGCTCAACTTATAGAAGGAAACAAAATATGACCTTGTGGAACAAGAAATTCCATTTGGAGTAATAGTTGAATGTGATATGTTAGGAGAAATACCAAGCTTGAAGTTCACAGATCATGATCTTCCAGAAGAAAGGAAGTTCCCAGACTTAGTACCAAGAAAATATTTGAAGACATTCATCAATCCAGAGAAATATGGGATCTTGAATTTGCTACAAATCTCACATTTTGGTAGGAGCATCAATATCACCTCCTACGTGAAGATGTTGTTAAGATGCATCCACGGGGGATATCTATGGATGGAAAAATGTATTTCCATTAACACATAATTGATTGTGTGAATAAATAGATTTCCCATGGAAGGGGAGGACCCGTCACTCCTATTTTTAGACAAGTTGAATGAAAAAGAATTATCAAAGAATATGAAAGAGAAGTTTGGAACATTTAGAGGGGCATGCAATATCGATGTGTCAAGTATCAATGACGTCTACATCAACTTTTCAACGCAAGTGTTATCTTGAAAATTATTGAGAAAGTGTCGCAGGGATCAAGTTCTAACACGTACGATAGTAGTTGCAAAGAAGTGTGTTGAAGGCGTACAGATGAATTGGAAAAATTTCTTAGTCATCTAGTTCTAGATAGATTGTAGGGAATCTCAATATAGAGCTATGGATTTTCATTACACATGGTTATTGATACTAATAAAATTAGTTTCTTGGAGGGATCTGAAAGACTCACAATTTTTATCAGCAACAAATAAGCCATGCTTAGCAAAAATATATGTTAACTTCTAGCATACTACACACAAGGAAGACAAAAGGATAACAATATATATTTTTATATCTATAAAGGGGCCATTCAGGAGATCATTCAGAGAACCTTTGCACTTTAACATAGGTAGTAGAAGTGTACAATCCAATTGTGCAATCACATGTATATCCAATCAAATAATGACCCAAGTCAGGAATGGATGTCCACATGATACAGGGTCACTAAAGAAGAAATGAGACACATCATGGAAGACTGGGATGTTGAGTGGAATATCCCACTAACAAAAAGAGAGCAGCTCGACAAACAACAACCAGAAACAAAAGAGATAGAAGATGATGAAGAAGAAGAAGGACATGGAGTAAATAGCACAAGAACAACACATAAGATAGTACCACACATGAAAAATAAGTAGAAGTAATTGGAGACAAAGAGATTGGTTACACAATGAAAGAAGAGGAAAGTAGTTAAGGTAGTGGCCACCTAGGCCCTATCAAAGGATGACTTACAAAAAAATGGCAAATCATGTGAAAGGGGTGAATGAGGAAGCTTTTGAGCATGCAGTGAAGAATCAAGAAGAAATAAACTTAGAGGTACATGCATAGATTGTCACACTATGTCAAATTTTGGAGACCACTAGGATTATGCAAGTCGGAACAAGTGCACATGAGTAGATGATGTGCATAGTGAAAACAGAGGCACAACATATGACATATCCCCTTTTGCGACATGAGGGACAAGGTTTTTATCTAGGCTAGTGATGAGCCTAAATATTCTCTATCTCAAAGGCTCACCATAGACACATTTTTTCACCATGATATCACTAATATTTTATTTTTCACCATATTTAATAGTAGTCATGAGTACTTTTTGTATGTTTTTTTGTGAATAAATTTTTGAGGAGGAATTTTGTGTGTATAATACCTTTTTGTTCAATTTCCTATGTTAAGGAATGTGTGTAGCATCAAAGAAATAGAACCCCTTAAGGAAAGAAGAAATCCAATAATAAAGGGAGCTTGTTCCCCTAAGAGCATTTCCATCCAAAAATCAAGGGACCATTTCCGCCACCTACCTCCATAGCGATGCCAATTCACTAATGAACACTCCTTGCAAGCAACAATTAAAAAATAAGATGAGATTGGCTAAGATATGTTTTTCCTCCATTTCCTCCTCAATTCAAGTGAATAGGTAGAGTTCTCAAGGATATAAATAGGTCTCTAGCATAGGGAAAAAGGGAGCCAAAATTGTGATATTGTATTGAGTTTTGTTAAGAAGAGTTTTTGTTGAAGACTTGGAGCTTTGCTCTTGATGTACTATTGGTTTTGATGAAATAAAGATGACTTTGTTCTTAGCTTATTAGAGTTTCTCTAAGGTTAATTGTGCTTCTTGGGTAGGGCACACTCAAGAGGGCTCAAGGAACCTGTTGCAATTTCTCTTTCTTTTCATGTTAATTGAATTATTAGTTAGTCCTTTATTTCTCTTGAAGGATGGAAATAATTATGCATGGTGATCTTCGATTTGTGAAAATCTATTATTAACTATTGGTTTCAATAGGTCTCCTATAGAAAGAGTTAACAACCTATTGGGATACTCAAAGGTGTCCTCTTAAGGTTGGAAGCCTCAGTTCTACCTCATTATATTTTATTTGAGCTTTGTCAATGCTTTCGAATACTCCTTCTATGTTCTTAAGACTCTTTTTGGATTCTTGTAGGAGTGTCTTCTAGGATTGTTACAGTTCCTGTAGAAACCTCCTGTAGGTTGATTTAGCTCAATATTATTAGTTCTTCCCAGTCATATTTTCATGAACTTAGTGGTAGAAAATAATATAACATATGGCATGTTGTTAATTCAAGGGTTATGCATAAATTAGTTCATTTAATATATGTAATAGTTTAGATTATTTAATTGCAATTTCTTGTCATACAATAGAATTAGTTTTGTGCTTTACATTCAATTTACTCTTTTCATGGTTCATAATTATTTATCTCATGCCAATGGATTAGATCTAATTTAATGTAATTTATATTAGGTGTTATTTCAAGTTGGTGTACTTTCATTCATGATATATTTCAAGGTCCTTTTCTGCAATTCAATTCCCTGCACAAATGCATGCATTTATCAAGGGAATTTATCCCCTTGATCAAACTCATACCTATACTGCTACTAGTGAATTATGCATATACTTTGCACAATGCCACTTAATTTTATATGAACTTCGGGTTGACAAGTAAAGTAAGAAGCCAAGGAAAGGAGGGAGTGGCATTATTTCTACTATTTCTAGTCCCAACACTTTTTGGTGTTGTTGTAGGGGAGGTGCTAAAGTCTGCACATCATTTTCATTATGTTTTTCTTTGTGTGACTTGGAGGAGTAGGAAAAATACCTCAATCACAAGTCCAACCTCACTATATAATTTATGTAGTGTAAAAGCCCAATTGCTTTCACTTCGAGTGAGTATTGATATCTCCTTGTCACATTCTTTGCATCTTAGCATTATAAAAGAAAATAAAAATATTTATATTTTCTTCACTTTTATGAATGACTCAACCTAGAGATAGGAAAGAAAATGTTTTACCAAACACCACCACCCCAAAAATAGGCCCAAGTAATCCAGAAATTGGTCTTGAAACACTTGAAAGTTTCTTGCAAAGGGAAGCTAGAGAATTTGAAAATATTTCAGAAAAAGGTCAATCTCCCTCACCACGTACCATGGCTAGTGAAGAAGAGTTGGTAGAAGTATTTTAGTTTACCATATGGGAAACCAATGGAGAAAATAAGATGAAAAATATTAATCTTTTTTCCTTGCCTCATTTCCATGGTCTTGTTTCTAAATATCCTGATACTTTCATGTTTGAGTTTGCAGCTATATGTATGAAATAGGATTATAATATTGATGAACAAAATCTCAAACTTGTTCCTTCTACTTTGAAGAATTCATCTCTAATATGGTTCATGAGCATGGAGGGAAACATCATCACAACTTGGGATCAAATGAAGAATACCTTCAGTGAAAAATACTAAGACTATCGCAAATCAAGGGACACAAGAGATGAGATCTCCATAATGACTCAAGGACATGACGAATCTGTAACACCCCTCCTAACTAAGGACAACTACTCTATCAACAGGTGCAAATTTTTTTTGTTTGTTAAGTGTGTGCGTGCGTGTAGAAGAACAACCCGCTCGACTCTACGTCACCACTCGGAATAACAAGACA
>JZKD02S0285998.1:926072-954356 GCA_000966675.3 Picea glauca | reverse complement strand
GGCGCAACAATACCAAGGTAGAATTCAAAATTTGAGGTTTGTTGGCTTGTCCAGCTGTCTCTTCTTTCTCCTCGCGCTGGTTCGTATGATGAATTGCGGATGCTCCTGCATCATAATGTGAATGTCATTCTGAAGAAAACCTCAAAAATGATGGGTAATACGAAGTTGAACTTGTCACCCATTTAGATGAGGTTATCAAATCAACATAGGATTGTTCCAATTGGAAGGTAGAGAGGGGTAAGAGTTAGAATTGATGGAGTGTGTAGCTTGGACGATTTTGAGTTGATCAAGATAGTGGATGGTAGCACCCCTTACCCAACACTACTTGGACTTGATTGGGCCTTTGACAACTAGACTATCATTGATATCAAGAAGAGACAAATTATATTTGAAGTAGAAGACTTGAAGGTTACTACGTCGTTGGATTCTACTAAAAGGAAGAAGATATGTAGAACCAATAGAGGGAAAAGAGTTCTATAGTATGTATAACATGCCCACATGGATGGAAAATTATATGAATCCTACAATTGATGGTGTACTTAGTTGGAGAATTATTGGTTCATGTGTGCCAGATTTAGAAGAGGCTTTGGAGAATCAATAGTAGATATTGCATGAAGTGTCTACAAGGAAATGTGCTTGGATTACCTACGTGTTGTGATGGATTGGAACTGAGGTATGTTATCCTCTAAGGTATGATATATTAATTGATGTAGCTTCTTTAATAAGAGAATTTGATTTGCAAATATCAGGTCTGCAGAGATTAGTAGCTTTAGATGTCGCA
The DNA here is from genome assembly GCA_000966675.3 of Picea glauca. Classification (NCBI taxonomy): domain Eukaryota; kingdom Viridiplantae; phylum Streptophyta; class Pinopsida; order Pinales; family Pinaceae; genus Picea; species Picea glauca. The sequence goes on along the minus strand of JZKD02S0285998.1, from coordinate 953,575 downwards.
CTGAAAGCGACCTCGACAAGATGGTGGGATGCACATAAGGATGGAACAAGATATTGGAAGCAATACAAAATGATATTACAAGTCAAGTTCAAGACATAGAATGAAGATACTATGCATAATTATATAGGATTGAGTTGTTTGATGGATCATGTTACACAGTGCATTGTGACATGGAATAAAGTACCTAGGAAATAACGGGCACACTTTTTTGTACACACCTTGGACCCAATCCCGAAGAATTGGTATTTAGAATTGGAAGTGCACAGAGGAACTGCAGATTGGGAAGAGTTGACTCGTAATTTTAAGGTAAATTTTAGTTTTGAATATGAGACCCCTTCAATAGACATATCTTGGCAAGTTATCAAGTACTATATTCTTACATCAAAAGAATCGATAGAACTAGTACCTGTATGTAGTGTGCATAGATATTTTGCAATGAGTCAAGAAATTTTGGAGTGTTATAATGTTGTTGAACAAAACCATGAGGATGAAGATCCAACAAATGTGAAAATACCTGAAATTGAAGGAGAACGCATAGTAGAAGGTCCATAACTCAAATCGATCATATATGAAAAACCTTTGAGAATGTGCAAAGTAAATATCGGTACCCAAGACAAGCCCAAATTTGTGACCATAGGAGACTATTGGAATGACAAAATTGTTGAGAAGATAGTTGATTTACTACATGAATATCAAGACCTATTTGCGAGCAAATTTTTCATAGATGAAAGGGATTTCTAGGGATTTAGGAGAGATGAATATCCCCTTGAATTCAGATGCTACACCAGTGAAGCAGAGACGATACAGATTAAACCTGATGTATAAGAAAAAGGTGAAAGTGGAGATAGATAGGATGTTGCAAGATGGAATTATTGAACCTATCGCAGAATCAGTGTGAATTAGTCCAATGGTGGTTCGGGATAAGAAGATAGGAGGGATCATAATTTTTGTAGATCTAAGGAAAGTAAATAATTCTTTCTTACAATATCTGTTTTCGACTATGTTTACCGATGTAGTGTTGGAGAATGTAGGAGGACATGAATCTTATTCATTCACTGATGGATTTTCAGGATATCATCAGATCATGATTGCTCGGGAATATATATATATATATATATATAAGACTACATTTTAGACATAATGGGCATGTTACCGGTACAGAATGATGCCTTTTGTATTGAATAATGTACCAACAACATTCTTTTGAGTGGTTGTGGGAGAATTTAAAGAATTCATTCATAAGTTCTTAGAAGTATACTTAAATAACTAGACGATGTTTAGCTTGTTGAAAGATCATGTTGATTCTTTGTGCTTGATGTTTGATAGGTGTAGGAAGTTTCAAATATATTTTAAATTGAATAAGTGCATTTTTTGCACCCGGTTTGGTATATTATTGGTCCATGTAGTGTGTAATCAAGGACTATTGGTGGATCCTATGAAGATTGTTTTGATTGTTGATTTACCACTGTCGACTTCAATTCAACAGCTACGAAAAACGTTGGGTCATACAGGCTATTAACATAATTTCATTAGGGGATATGAACAGATCAAATACTCGATGGAAATATTACTAAAGAAGGAGAACAAGTTTCAATCAAATGAGGAATGTCAGAAATGTTTAGATAATTTTAAGCAAAAATTGGTTACCGCGTTGATTTTGATCTTAACAGATTGGAAGAAGGAGTTTCATGTTCATGTAGATGCATCCTCTATAGCATTAGGTGTTGTTATAGCTCAGCCGAGAGAAGGAGATATAGGTCATCCCATTGGATTTGTGAGCAGTAATTTGTCAACTACAAAACAAAACTATACTACTACAAAACAGGAAGGTTTAGCAATGGTGTATGCATTGCAAAATTTTAGACATTATTTGTTGGGATCACGCTTTAATATGTATATAGATCATTTTTTACTAAGATACTTAGTCAATAAACCAATTTTGGGGAAAAGAATATGCATATGGATATTATTTTTTCAAGAATATGACTTTGAGGTAATTGTGAAATCAGGGAAATTTAATTCAGGACCTGATCACTCATCACACATACTATCAAGGGAAGATGCAGAAAATTTTGATAACAGTATGCCATATGCACACTTAGTTTTTGTACATATGGCTGATGATAATTTTGTAGACATGGCCCATTTATTGAGCATGAGAGTAGCCCCACCTAAGTTTACAATTGTGCAGAAGAAGCAGTTAGTAGTGAAGGAAACAAACTATCAACTTATAGCGGGGAATTTGTATAATTTAGGCGCAGATGGTCGTATTCTATGACAATGTGTATTGGAGCATGAAAGAAATATTATATTTTAGGGGTACATAAAGGGGTTGGAGGAGGTCATTATGTAGGGAAAGAAATAGCTCAAAATGTTTTGCGCACATGACTGTGGCGGTCTACCCTTCATAAGGATGCAAAGAATTTTGTCAGACCTGTGATTTTTGTCAAAGACTTGGGAAGCCTTCCAAGAGAGATGAGATGCATTTAGTACCACAAGTGACATTCAAAGCATTTTATAAATGGGCCATTGATTTTTTTGGATCGATTAATCCACCAACAAAGAGGTCAGGATCCAGATACATCATTACTTCCACAAATTGCTTGACTAGATGGGTTGAAGAGGAACCAACCAAAGATTGCAGCGTGGAGACAATTGTGTGATTTTTGTTTCAAATTGTAGTTACAAGGTTTGGATGCCCCAAAATACCTATGAGTGATCAGGGAACTCATTTTCTGAATAAGACGATTGCATCTTTGATATAGGATTTTTATATTTAGCATTAGAAGAGCACATCACATCATCCTCGGGAGAATGGAAAAATGGGAGCATTCAATAATATCCTAGAGCATGCATTGACAAAGGTGTGTGATGTAATTCGATATGACTGGGACTTAAGGATCCTAACAGTGTGATGGGAATATAGGACTACAAGTAAGAAGTTGACAAGACATACACCATTCATATTAGTGTATGGACATGAGGTAGTTATTCCTATGGAATTGTTTGTGCTAATTTTGTGCATTGTCACGTTGACAAAGCTTATAGATTCTAGCTTAGTGGAGAAGAGACTGTCAGAGCCAGTAGAGCTGGAAAAAGATATTTTTGTCACATGATTTCATCAACAAGTTCATAAAGCACGCAAAAAATCATGGCATGACCGACACATTAAATAGAAGAAGTTCTAGACATGAGACTTAGTTTTGGTTTATGACAACAAGTTTTTGCAACACCTTGGAAAGTTTCAGATCCATTGTTTGGGTCCATATATGATCTGATTTGTGACATAAGCAGGTGTTGTCTAGTTGGAAAAACTAAATGGGGAATTTGTGGAAGGACTGGTTAATGGTAGTTGGTTGAAATTGTATAGGGACAACCATTATTCCATGCACTGAGTGCACAATATGTATACCAGAGTATTTGTATTATAGTGTATTATAGAAGAAAATGAAAAAGAAAAGAAGAAAAGTAATAAAATCATTTGAGTTAAGAGATAGAAGGTTGAAGTTATGCATAAGGTATTGTTCAAACTATGTAAGGAGAGAAACTAGAAAATGTCACACAAATTTAGAAAAGAGGAAGAAATAGTTCACAGGAAGGAGGATGGACTTGACAAAAATCTGTGCAGAAGGGGGGAAACACATTAAATAAAAGACATGACGGTTTTAGCACTCTGTAAATTTTTTAGGCTGATAAAAAAATGACAGAGGTAACCTACAAACCAAATTTAGAGTTGGGTATTATCCCGTTCAGCTCAGAGAGGACTCTCTCATGTCACTTGGTGTTTCTTTGGCAATCCATGGCTAGATTTAGTTTTTTTTGAGGATTTTTATAAATTTGTTGGCAAGGAAGGGGAGAGACACTTAGGGCTATGGAGTCAAAATTCTAAAATTGAATGAAAACACTAACCGACCAGTAGAACTCTCCAGAGGATAAAGGCTAAGTGAGGTGATGAATCTGAGTTATAAATTGTAGTTTGCAAAGTGTTAGAAGAAAAAGGAAACAAGTAACTGCATCAGAGAATTAATGAAATAAATTATAAATTAGTTATGAAGAGCTTCACACAACTTAAATTTATTAAGCCGAGAGCATCACAAGATGAATTCTGAGATTTTAAACTATCCAATTTAAACATAAGAAAGTGAAAATGGAATTAAAGAACACAAGAAATACATACAAGGAGAGAAGAAAAAACCCATATCACCACCATTAGAATCTTTTCATAGAGACTTCAAAAGCTTATGCATATGTATTCAATTCAGCTCTAGAAAATTACAATTGAGTTCAGAACAACTAAAAATGTGCCCTTGCACTTCTGCCAACATTAATACATTTGGAACTTCTAACATTTATACAATTTGAGTTCCTTCAATTAGAAACCGATTACAATAGCTGAACTGAAACGTTTCAGCTTCTAAAACTGACTACAATAATTGCATCTGACAATTTTGGTATGGGAACCGATTACAATGATTAATCAAAAAATGTTTCATGAACCAATTGTTGATTCCTCTGACTCTTCATCTTTTGCCTTTTCCATTTGTCCTATTTTGGTCATCTGTGTGATCTGCCATTTTGGTGACACCTGGGCATTATCTACTGGTTCCTAGAAAACTACACATTGTTTTACCTAGTCGCATTATCTCCTTCCACTACAATTCAGAATGGATATCATAGTCCATCATTTATTTGATTAGGATCTCCATGTCAATGCAAGAGGCATATGTCATGACTGGCAGTCCGACCTTCACTATCTTGAACTAATTCAAGATCTCAAAATCTGTGATCAAATATTCCACCAGGGTTGCTCCTTTCAATTTTTCCTCCAGGGTTGCACTGATGTTTTCATATTTTAGCTTGATCTCAAATACTTTATCCTCATCTGCAATTTTTATATTGAATGTCTTATTCTCTACATATCTCACTGTGAACAAAGAATACTTATGTTGATATATCTTTTGTATGGGATTAACTCCCTCATTTCACTCATAGCCAAGTTTCCTTTATCAACATATTGTTTTGCCAAATCTTCTTTAGATTGATAGGCTTCTCTAGATGCCTTATCAAAGATGTGCTTTTTGCTGCTGAAATTCCTTGAGCTACCTTCACTTTGGATCTTGCTTTATTTCCAAACTTCTACATTGTTGGTGCCACTCTCCACCATATCCATGTTTACTTGTTCTTTAGGATCTTCCTCCTCTAGATCCACTATCTGTGGGGAGTGTGTGATCTTCATCATTTTAGGGATAGTCTATTGACTGTTGGTGCCAAGGGCCTCTGAACTGCTTCTTTTGTTGTAAACACTTACCTTGGTGACTTTAACTATCATCTTCTGAGGAGTTTGTTGTATTTGATTCTGTTGCATGGTTTCCCCCACTTGTTGTGTTTGAGTTGGTTGCAAGATTGCTTCCATATCAACACAAACATCTAGATTTTCCAAATTGTCAAAACCTTCAACACGTTCATGCTCATAGGGGGCATATTTGTTCATCAGTCTTATCTTGGATATGATCTGATGTAGATCATATCTTCTTCCATGTACTTGTGCAAATCCAAACTCCTTGAGATTTTCTTGGACCTGAGATACGCATTATCTTGTCTTGACAATGAAGGGTCCAATAATTAAAGGGAATTTGAGGTTGGATACATTGTCTAGTTTTAGAAGTGTTATGTCTCTAATATGATTCTTTTCCTGATGAAATCGAGGGAAAAGACTCTGGGTGCCAGAAAAATAGGTAGAATATAGGGGATTCATGACAACCATAAACCAATATCATTGTTGAATGCATGAAAAACACCCAGTCCCCCACTCTATTTTATGGATTTGGCTGTAAATAACTCCTCATGTCATCTAGGACTCTTGGCAAGCTGGTGTTGAAAATCAAGTTGTAAACTCTGGACTTGACCTCGTTGATAAAAATGAGTATTGTGATTCTTTTACATTCAGTTGATATGAATGTTGTTTCAAGGAACTCACGCTTGTTTGTCTCTAGGAAAATCTTCAGCAAGTATTTGTAACACCTAAAATGTATTAGTGAGTGAAAATTCACTAGCTACTTGTGGATATTATCATCTATGAATTTATCGAAGCTAATGCAAACTGACTAGCTTGACTTTGACTCGAAAAAATTCCAACAGAAAACCTATCATGACCTCGACCACATACGTGTCATTATCTAGACCTAAAATTTGAATCAGTATGGAACAAACCCATTGGACTTTAATAACCATGATATTTACACTCATTGGAAGGGACAGACTTTTAGAAATATGCTTTGGTTTGACAATTGTTTGCAAAAATGGCTCTTTGGCTTCTGAAACATGATTAGATTTTCTTATTCAAATGGTTCAGACACTATGGAGGATGAATTTGGTATGTTGAGGGTGCTTCAAATTGACAAACTCTCTACTCTACACAGGACCTCAGACCCCTGTTTATTTAAGACAACTTTATCTTCCTGTGAATATGCTCTGTGCACCAACCTATGAATTCAGGGAAAGGGAATTCGACCATGACAACGTAAGGGACTATGGTGGCATGGAATGCTTCAAGGAAGGGTATATCTTTCCCTACATTATCATACATATTCTCTCTGGACACGAAGATGGGAGAAATGGTGATTTTAGTGTCAAACACATCTGAATCTATGTCAATTAGGGCTTCTTTTTTTGACATGGGGCCTTGCTCTACTACTGAAATAATGACAAGGTCCATGGTGGCAATGAAAAATACCTGTAAATGAGAGGAAAAGGTGTGAGCTTGGCGTGTTGTTCAGCTTCAGTTTGAATGGAATGGTTGCGCCAACTTTGAAAGTTCTAGTATTTGAAAAATAATAAAATAACGACAAGTTCCCCCTTTATATACTTTCCCAATTTTGGGGATGATGGAGAGTGGTTTGGAGAAACCCGCTTATCGCCCTAAAATGCACCTAGTGGTGCCACATGGTCCCGAGATGAAACCACAATTTACTTTTTCGTCCCACTTTCGGGAATTATCCTCCACGCAAGTCCTCCCCCTGAAACGATCATTGACCATTGATCTATAGCACCCACGATCTATGACTCATCAAGTCCCATCAACTCCATTCTACCATTAGATTTAGCTTCCTCTTGATAGACTTGGCCCTGTCCTCTAGTTTTTCATGTCTCCACCTTAGTTTAACACCCCACTAAGTCTTGAAAACTAGATCGCCCACAAAAATGTTTATGGTGATAACATGGGATCCAACTGGGGATGCTATCCTCCCTACAAGGTAACAAAGAACGACAGACCGAGTGCCTACCCATTGGTCTATGATTTACTCCTGCAACTGAATTTACCAACTTTTAATCAGAAAACTCAAAATCTATTATTGTCCCTTGACCAAGTTTTGAGGATCCTTGGTCATGTTTGACCTATTTTGGGACTTCTACAGGCTGTCGAAGGCAGAGAACAAGTCGAAGTGGAGATCGTGGAATCTTAGCCCCTTGTTTAGGGATTTTTGGGTTTTGGGCTTATGTAACAGGTATGGAGATGTCGACCCATGGGTTTTACCCATGTTTAGGCCCATTTTGTAATGTATAAATAGAAATCTAGGAGATGTAAGTAAAAGAAGCGCAAGTGTGTGATGCTAAGTGCTAAGTGCAAGGAATAGTTGTATATGCTTTATGCATATTGTGTGAGACTTGCAAGGCTAAGTGCAAGTGACTGTAAGAGATTGAGTAAAGGCTTTGTGTTGTAACCTAGATTGGGGAAGGAGGATCTAGCGAGGTGCATGTGGATCTCCTGTCCTATGTAGAGTAGGATTTTGTGGCTCTGTGCATGTAAGAAGATTGACAGAAGATAATAAAGAAGATGAAGAGTTGGTGGATGTAGCCCCAGGCTCGGGGTGAACCATGTATATCTTGTTTTTCTATGCTTTGTGAGATGTATTCATGTGTTATGTGTTTACTTGCCTAGTGATTTGATATAAGATGAATGATAGATAGATCTATGATGCTTTGTTCTTAATAATATGGGTGAATTCTAGATCTAACCTATGTGAATGTTCTTAGTACTTGAATATACTAGATCTGGGTGAATACTGCGAGGATATTTGTTAGGGTTTTATCTATGAAGTAGATATTGTTTAAAGCCTGATGAACTGTAATTGCTAACTGTTTTGATAGAATATTGTAATCATAGATCTATGTCTTAGATAAGGTTGTAGACATTGGATTCCTCCAACCACCCCTGCCTCTACCTCGGGTGAGACTTCATCTGCGTTACAGGTGTTTCTGAAAGGGCCGATAGTTAGGGTTTTGTTGGTGCGCTCTTGAGTGTTGAACCCTGGGTCTGCCCCCATGCCAATAAATGGTTCTGTTGTAGGGACCCGAAACTGTGATTGCTAGGACCTAAAGAAAGGAGAAAGATCCATGCATAGATCTGTTTCCCTAGTGTGCATTATTCTACTTGAATTGTAAAGCTCTATGCTAAGAAGAGAAGTCAGATATGAAGAAAAGAGGTAAGCTCTTGAAGCTTTGTGCTCTGATAAAGGTAAGAACAGTGAAAAGTTTTGATTGGAAAGGTAAGATTAGTGGAAATTTTTATTTTGAAAGTATGAATCTAGGTATGTTTGATAAATTTTGTCCTAGCTTAAAAACTAGGGCACAACTAGAAGAAAGAATATTTGATATGATTTGATCTGATAGAAATAATGAAAGATATGTTATACCTGTATATAGAAAGAATGTTTGGACTAACAAATGGATGCAGGATCCTAGAAATATTTTTTTGTAGGTTATCTACTATGACCCTAGTGCGCAGTACATGAAAGGTTGGGGATAATTTAAGAGAAAAAGAGGATTAACCCTTTGTTATAGTTGCATAAGACTAGGACATATTGCTAAGGAATGCCTTGGTAGAAGACCTAGTTGTCTTTGTTGTAAAGATATGGACCATGAAGTTTTGGATTTCCCTAGAATGATTGCTAAGGTTGAAAGAATGAATATGAGACAAGAAAACCCTAAGGAATATCAAGAAACTAAGACCATGGAAGAACCCCTGAAAGAATCATAGAATGCATTGCTACAACTAAAAGAAACCCTGAATGATCATAGAAATGTCAACTTATCAGAGATCTTCAAAGAAAAAGAATGCATAGAAACAAGAAGAGGAGACTTCAACATTTACTGTGTTCTGGATGAAGAAACACGGGTGAATATCATGACAGAAAGAACTTTGAAAATTTTAGGGAAGACTGTTATGATTCCTTCATTGGGAGGAATAGGATTATTCAGAGGAAAGATGATATCCCTATGTGAAAGACTCACCCAGATATCTATGAGTTCTCATGGAACTTCGACAGAGGAAGATTTTGAGGTTGTTAAATTGATTGAGAGTAGCACCCCATTTACTATGTTACTAGGAAAAACATGGATTGAGAAGGATCAAAATAGAAGAAAAGAAGAGGAAGTCGTAGAACACAAAAAGAAAGAATTAAAAGATTTCATGACTAGGAGGATAGCGCACTTGATTGAGGAACAGTAGAATAGATTGAAGTTGTTTAGGACCAGAAATTTGGATGTCGAAGTTGAAAGAACACAAGAAGACTCACAGAAGAGTGGAGAACCTACCCTAGACAGAGAAGAATTATTACTCTCTAACCCTATGAAAGAATCTCAACAGTGCGAATTTACTATTCCAAAAGGAGATAAGAATCAGAATGAAAAGAGAAATATCGAGACAAAGATCACAAGGAAGAAGGCTAGAAAGCTCAGTAAGAAGAGAGAAAAGATAGAGAAGTTGCAGAATGTTCCAGAGGGGACTTCGCAGAAGGAAGTTTTGCAAAACTGGAACTTCATCAGAATATCAAAACATCTCAACATGGCACTTTTCCATGGCAAAGAAATATAACTGTTGGAGGCATTATGACCATTAGACCGATGGATCGAATGGTTAGAACAACAATTATGACCGGAAATTTCATCTTCAGACTGTTGGAACCGTGCCACAATGGATAGAACTTCATTGATGAAGGCCTCTCATCCATTGGAGAAGATCCGTTACATCCTTGTCTACTTATTCCGTCGAATGTTGCAACAAGAACACGTTTTTAAATTGTATCCAAGCCAACTCATTGCTACCGTGCTGTGTTTATCGAGATCAACACCTCTTCTATTTATTTGAGCACCCATTCATCAACCTAAGTTATTTGATCGTGAGCGTGTATGTCGAACGAACTCAGCGCAACTAAATTTTTTTTAGAAGAAGTTCTAATCGATGTAATGGCCGAGAAAGTAATGTCCACAAGGATTCAGGCCTCATCGATGTGAGGAGTGCAAGCCTCCTTTTCGACTGCTCGTGGATCCATACCATCCTAAGTTGCAACCGAGAAGAGAACCAAGCATCGAGATGACTTGGTAAATGTGAAGTTAATCCAGACTATCCTGCCCAACTACATCCCGCCTCTGGCCAACATGGTGAGTCGTGATAGTGTCCCGAGAGACTTTGAATACACCCTAGTTACTTTGTACCTCCTGAAGGGGATATGTGTAGTTAGAACACAGCAGGATAAAATCATGACATTGAAATTCAGCGACTTTAACCAAAGGGACAACAAGAACTATAATATTCTCTCCCCTCACAGATACTTGACTAGGATGAATGGGAAGAACTTGAAAATTATCCCCCAACCATGGACTATGAACCTCGCACAGTCCAACATCTTGAATGTGATGAAGATTCCACATTTTTTAAGGCACCAGGAGGTTATAGCATGTGTCAAGATCTTGCTATCATGCTACCACAATGGCTATCTATGGCTAGATAGACACATCACAGTCGATCCGATGTTGATCCATATGATCACCAAATTGAGCATGCAGGGACCCGACCCACAGAGGATTAAAGACACATATGGTGATGTATAAAAGGAGACGTGAGGCTATAAGGTATCTTACATACAGAATGGTGTAGTGCACCTAGCTATCCAGTTGATCGCAGGAAATCTAGTGAGAAAAAACAGACCTATGCAGGTCACGGGGTTCATTGTTGACCTCGTCGGAAAATGTGTAGAAGGACTCCAAATGAACTGGGAAAAGTACTTAGTCAACCAAATCGAATTTGATTGCTGCAAAGCTCAGGATCAGTGCTACGAGTTCCATTTTAGCTGGTTTCTGATCCTCATAGTGTTTACTACTTGGGATATGTCGGAAGGTGCGACCTTCCCAGACATTGAGTCGTTTGAGCCACTCGCTGCGAAGTTCACCACACTCTGGTACTCGAGCGATATGGGAAAACAATGGTAGTCGAATGTGGTATTCCACACATACTATCTCCAGTTGAAGAGGGCTATTAGGGTTTTCCCTCATATGACATTGAACAACTTACACCGATTCAGACCCCTCATGAAGTTATGTGCAGATTGACACTTTATTTATATCACTACGTGCGCAGATGAGCATAAAGAATATATTCAGTCATACTATAAGCTCATAGAGGAGGACCTCGAAGAGATAACTAAGGACTAGTCTACAGAACTCCTTATCCCTACTGACCCCATAGAAATTTTTGATACCGAACTAATTGGCAGCTCGGAGGCCACTCGTGAAGAACGCGACACACCTGGAACAAGCATAAGGAAGAAGACCGAAGAGGTACAAACCTGAGCAGTGCATCAAAAGAAACCGCTTCAAAATCACTGGGACGAGGAGGTGATGATGAAGTAGATAAGGAAGAGACTAATGGAAAATAAGATCAGTAGAAGAAAGGTGAAGTAAAACTACCTAGGGATCCTATTGATGAGGTTGATTCCTCTAAGAAAAGGAAGGTTTCCCCCAGGAAAACTACTTCCTAGAAGAAATCCAAAGCCACCAGGACTAAGCTGTAGACTGTGCTCACTTTCAATGACTTCGACTTCATCATTGCAGTCGTATCAGACACTTCACAGGATATTATGCAGAACACCGAAGCCAATAAAGCATCCATGTATGATAGGATTGAGACAAAACTCAGAGGGGTACAACATGCCCTTCACTCCAGCCACGCAGTATCCACTGCACCGTCACCGTTGGAATAGCCAAAGTTGGGTGATGAATCCACCTAACTCTATAGAATAGCTGATGCGGTCAAAGCTTACCTTCGTTGAGAACAAGAAGAAAAAGAACAGGCTACAGTGGCCCTAAAGCAATCACAATAGAAAATGGTAGAGCAACGTTGAGTTGCGCAATAGGAGAAGAATGACCTCCACACCAAGTTTGAAGAGGAGAGAGCGCAGATCAAGAAAGAGAAAGAGCAGTTGCTTGTAGATAAACTTGGAGTCAAAGAAGAAGTTGGGAGAGAACTTCACTCTGTGACAGGCCTAGAGCAAAAGGTAGAAGAACTAGTAGAGAAGCAATTATCTCAGCTTGTGGAAGCTATCCAACAACTTCAACAGAGAATCGTAGACCTGGAGCTACGAAGAGTTCAAAGTACTGCGCAGGATGTGCAAGATCAAAGAGAATCCACTACCTGAAGCGAAGTTGAGAGGATCAGAGCATTCTCACTGGAATGTAAACAACTTAGCAATAGAAGTGAAAAAACCTACGAGGGACTTACTGAAGACCCAAAACTATAGGCACTGGAGTCACAGCTCTAGGAGGAAAAGCAACAAGCATCAACAGTACAGGCACAGTTGAAGGTCTTGTCAGGAGTTGAAAGGATGAAGCGATCCTAGGAATAGTTCACTTCTCAATGGTAGGTCCACACCATACAGAGAAAAGTCATGGAAGTGACACAGAGGCTCCAACCAATCCAGGGCGAAGTGTGCCAACTGTTTGAGGAGATTTAAGGCCGAGGAGTAGAGTTGGAACAAGTAGTCATTGCAGTCAAACAACGCTTAGAGGGACATTTCAACGAAGTAGTTATCCAAGAGTTCTCCAAGTAGGAGGCCTTGGTGCAACAATAGGTCAAAGAAGGTCAAGCCAAGCTCGAGGATTTTGAAGCAGAGCTACCCAAACTAGAGTGACTCAGGATGAGTCACAGGTGAGTGTTGGGGGCTTGTTGGCCCTTGACCAAGTTTTGAGGATCCTTGGTCATGTTTGACCTATTTTGGGACTTCGATAGGTTGTCGAAGGCGGAGCGCAAGTCGAAGCAGAGATTGTGGGATCTCGGCCTCTTGTTTAGGGATTTTTTGGTTTTGGGATTATGTAACGAGTATGGGGATGTCGTCCCATGGGTTTACCCATGTTTAGGCCCATTTTTTAATGTATTAATAGAAATCTAGGCGATGTAAGTAAAAGAAGCACAAGTGTGTGATGCTAATTGCTAAGTGCAAGTAATAGTTGTACATGTTTTGTGCATGCTATGTGAGACTTGCAAGGATAAGTGAAAGCAACTGTAAGATATTGAGAAAAGTCTTTGTGCTATAACCTAGCTCAGGGATTAGTATCTGGCAAGGTGCACACAGATCTCATGTCCTATGCGGAGTAGGATTTTGTGGCTCTGTGCATGTAAGAAGATTGACAGAAGATAATAAAGAAGACAAAGAGTTGGTGGGCGTAGCCCTAGGCTCAAGGTGAACCACGTATATCCTGTGTTGCTACACTTTGTGCGATGTATTGATGTGTTATGAGTTTAATTTATTTGTTCTTTTATGTAAGATGAATGATAGATATATCTGCGATGCTTTGTGCTTAATAATATGGATGAATGATAGATATAACCTATGTGAATGTGCTTAGTACTTGAATATACTAGATCTGGGTGAATAATGCGAGGATCTGTGTTAGGGTTTTATCTGTGAAGAAGATACTGGTTAAATACTGATGAAATATAACTGCTAAGTTCTTTGATAGAATATTGTAATCATAGATCTATGTCCCAGCTAAGGTTGCAGACACTGGAGTCCTGCAACCACCCCTGCCTCTACCTCGGGTGAGAATTCATCTGCTTCGCAACTGTTGTCGAAAGGGCCGGTAATTAGGGTTTTTTTGGTGTGTTCTTAAGCATTGAACCCTGGGTCTACCCTTGTGCCAACATCTACTCAGCATAACTCAGGACCTTCACCTCGGGCTTCAGTGCTATTGATTTAATTTCAACCGCTTCAACTGAAAAATAAAATGGTTATGTACAATGAATGAAAAGGGTGATGGTTCCTTTAAATGATATAATGTTTGAGGAACCTTCCATTCATAGGTCCTCCTCTAATGATATATCCATTACTTTCATGTATCAGATAGGCATTATTCCCATGGTACGCCACAATTTTGAAAGGTCCCAACCATAAATGGTCAAATTTCCCATGCTTTCCCTTGTCTTCACTTCTAGCATCCCATCTCAATACCAAGTTTCCCACCTTGAAATCATCCTCTTTCGTATGCCTGTCAAAAGCCTTTTTAATCTTTTCTTGGTGTAGCTGAGCATTGTTAAAGTTTTTTTCTCTTGTTTGTTGGACATTGATCAGTTCATCTTTTCTTCTTCGAGTGGCATCTCTTTCAGCATCCCACTCCTCTAACAACCTCATCACTGGAAACCCTAATGTAGTAGGAAAAATTTCTTCTGTGCCATAAACAATCTGGAAGGGAGAAGTGGCAATAGATCTTTTTGGAGTGATCTTGTCAGCCCATAGTGCATGGATGAGCTTTTTGTGTCAAGATTTTTTGTTATCTTACAACAACTTTTTGATAATTATGGTTAAGCTCTTATTGGATGACTCAGCCAACCCATTTCCTTGAGGGTAATAAGAAGTGGAGTGGCCAAGAGTTATGTTGTATTCACTGCAAATTTTCTCCATCCTTTTGGACTTAAATGCTACTGCATTGTCTGTAATGATTTTGATTGGACACCCAAACCTGGACAAAATATTGTCTTCCAAAAAAATGGATGATAACAATGTTTGCGGACTGCCTGGTGGGAACTACCTCAATCCACTTAGTGAAGTAATTTGTGGCTATCAAAATCCACTTGTGCTAATATGAGGATTGTGGATTAATTTATCCTATGAAATCAAGGCCCCATTGTCTAAAGGGTGCTTCAATAGAGATGGGTTTCAAGGGTAAAGGATGCAATTTTCTTTTCACATAAAAAAATTGGCATTCATGACATCTTGAAACCTCTTTGTAGACATCATAAAAATTCTAGGCCAGTAGAACCCAGCCCTCAATATATTGTGCACAATATTTTTCCAATACTTGTTTCCTCCACAGTCACCCTTCTGAAATTCTTTGATGGTCCTCTCTGCTTCTTCCTCTAGAAAACAGATCAACAAGATTCCCCTTGGTGCCTTCCAATATAGAGATTGATTTACCATACAAAACTTTGTTGCATTAATCTTTAAGAACTTGGCCTTGGTCTTACTCAATTCAAGAGGAGCCTGCAAATTTCTCAACACAGAAATGATATATGCATACCATGGGGAGTCAAGGAATCTTTGGGATATCTAGGGGACTCTTTCTCCTTCTAAATTTGTTGTCAAGTCAGCAATGAAATTTATTCCCAAAAGCTCACAATTTGTCTGTGCCATAAGCTTTGAAAGTCCCTGCCCCTTGATCAACTTTGTAGGTTTGATCTCAAGGTCATATTCCAACAACAAAACTATCCACTTTCCTCTTTTTCCCTCATGGTCAGGCTAAGTTAAAATGTCTTTCACATAATAGTTGGGCACACAAGCAGTGGTATGAGAATGCAATATATAAACTCTGAACTCGTTTAGGGCCTTGACTAATTCATATGATTTCTTTTCTATGATATCATACTTCAGTGGGGCATCCCTCAATGTCTTGTTATACTATGCTATAGGCTTCTCAAAATTTTGCTCATCCTTCTGTAGAAAAACACCAACAATGTGTCCTAGTAGCTTCCCTTCTTCCATGCCAAAATTTGACTTCTTGGGGTTCAATGAAATGCCAAACTTTCTACACTTCTGAAAATCCCTTCTTAAATGCTTGAGATGTTCTTCATCAGAAAATAAGTACACCGTGATATCATCTAAGTAGATAACAATGAATTTGTATTTCTCATTAGCAAAATCTATGTCCATATCTCTCTGAAATGTTTCCCCTTCATTCATGAGCCCAAAAGGCATCTTGGCATACATGAATGTACCCCATGGTGTTGCGAATGTTGTCTTTTTATGATCATCAGGGTGCACCATGATCTGATTGTACCTAGAGAAACCATCCAACATTGACATTTTCTGAGAACCTATTGTTTTTTGTAGAATGTGATCCATATTAGGAAGTGGGTAGTTATCCTTGAGAGACACCCTGTTCATATTTCTAAAGTCCACACACAACCTGATCTCTCCACTCTTATTTCTAACGGGCACAAGATTTTCCACCCATTTAGAAAACCTCAGGGATATTATGGTCTTGGCTTCGAAGAGCTTCTTTATCTCTTTATCGATCAAGGGAAGCAACAAAGGATTTATCCTTCTTAATTTATGTTTGAAAGGTTTATGATCTTCTTTGATTGGGATCACATGTTGAATTACCTCAGTGTCATAAACTTTCAGATCTTCATAGCTCTAGGAAAAAACATCAGGGAATTATTTCATTAAATTGATATATATCTGCTTGACTTCTGGGCTGAGTGTTTTCGACAACTTAATTATCTTGGGATCTTCTTGAGTCCCAATGTTGAAATCTTCAACATCCCCTTCATTTACTATAATTTTGGGACTCCTGGCCACATCATTGTTATCAAATAGTTTCTCCAATGGGACCAGGCCCTTGGGAATGATGTTACTCTTCAGTTGCACTATATCTCTACTAACGATCTGATTTTTGAAGTAACCATCCTTTGTGAACACAACTACATCCACCTCTTTATCACATTATTCTTCATCAATATTCAAATTCCCAAATCCATATTCCATTTTGAGGAAACTTTCTATTTGTTTATCATCTTCAAAAACCTACCAGTACTTAATATTATTAGGCACTCTTGGTCTGTGCTTGATCTCAACTTCATATCCCCTTCTAGGAAAGATTGGAATTTTGAAAACTTAAGCTGAATTAGCAAGAGAATCAACAATCTAATTCTGACCCCTTGGAATCGTTGAGAGGCTATATTCTGAAAATTCTTCAAGAAGGTCAAGTATTTTGTTTTTGTATGCTCTTAATCTGGGGTGCTTGGCTTGATATATTCCCTTTAACGGATTTATGATCAACTCAGAATCCCCATTAACAACTATTCTCTTAGCACCCATTTCTTTTAAAGCCTTCAATCCTAACACCAATGCCTCATATTCAACCCTGTTGTTTGTGCAATAAAAATCCATCTTATAAGTGCACAATTTTGTAGCCAATCTGGGGGGGTTAATCCACACACTAGCTCATGCCCCCTCTCTGGTTATATCTCCATCGAAGCTCGTGCTCCACGTCTCATTTTTTGCACTTTCTTGCTACTTTGAAAACTTCTCAATCTGTTGATCAGATTTATATTTGACATCCATATCAATCTATGGCCCTTTCTCTTCTAAACATAGATCATTGAAGAAAATGGAACACCCCAACTCAGTCTCCACATAGTAGATGGGATGGTTATTTGGTTGTGCCTTGTTATTGACCATGTATTTGAGAAAAATCTCTTTGTACAATATCCTATCTAGGCCAAAGACATGGATGGTGGCATATGACATATCCATCTGAAGAGTTCCCTTCAACTTTGCAGCCCATGACTTGGATAACAGCATGCCAAAATTTGGGGGAATATCAACAACCACTATATCCATGACCATATTCTTTGTTGTAATTTGAGACAAAGACACCACCAGATAGTTGATTAGGCCTAAGCACTTCACCTTCCTTGAATCAAAGGAGAAAATATCTTTGTAAGGCCTTGTGATGTCAAGGCCCAATTGGTCCATGACCACCTTGGGCATCAGGTTATGGGATGCTCCTGAATCCAACATGGAATTTTGAAGATTCATATCATGGATCTTCATGCTGACATAGAAAGGGGGGACCTCTTCAACATCACTATTTTCCTCCACAGGTTGGCCAAATAATATGGCAGGATGATCATCTTGTATGTTCAAAGTGTCAGAAGTTTCTTCCATCTTAAGCATATTGATGATATGATTTCTATATTCATTATTCTTGATCAATTCATTGAATGGTACATAAATTTTAATCTTGGCCATCTCACTTTCAAAATTAAAGGAGGATGAGGTTTTCTCTACCTCTTTGGTGACTGTCTCCTTTTTTGTTTCAGGTACCTTTTTCTGGGATTCTTCCTTCTTATTTCCTTTATCCACAACATCTTTTGTAGCAGAGTCCTTTTTGGGCTAACTTGAAGAAGGTATGTTATTCTAAGATTCTTTGGTAGGATTTCCCTTTGGAGAAATCCCCTTTGGAGGGTTTTTAGGAACTTTCTGGTTTCGAAGATTATATTGTCTCTGGAATTGCATGATGGCATTCTACAACCCTATCTGGTAATATTCTCTTTCTACTAACAACCTCTCATCATTTTCCTACATGAATATTTTGTTAGCATACATGAACTGGTCATGTTCCTCTTTAGTAAAAAATACCTATGTCTCATCACCATCACAAAAATGCATGTTGTCTTGAAAATTGTCATCATAATTCTAATTTACAGAGTTATTTTGAAAACAAGGTCTTATTTGTTGATCCCTCTGATTCCTCTGATCTCTTTGTCTGATTTGTGGGACTGTTGGTCTTCTCTAATTTTTGGGTGGAACATCAGCATGTTCTCTGGTGTTAGGCTTATTATATAAAGCCATTCTCTCCATCATTTTATCCATAGTTTGAATCATCGTTTCAAACCTTTCTTATGATGTTTGCGAGGTTGAAGGTTGTTCCTTATCTTGAACTTTGTTCATGTCCCTGTCAGAGTCAGATTTGATCTTTCCTGAGGCCATTAGATTCACTTCCACTTCTATTGCATCATTCATCATGTCATCTAATGAAGTGGATATTCTTTCCCTCAACAACAAAGAAAAATCACTTTCAAAGGAATCAACATATCCGAGTTGGGCATCTTTAGGGGGGCGGGTTTACCTCACTAGGAATTAGATTATAGACCTTTATAAATATGGAAACTCCTGCACTATTTCACTAGGTGACCTCTTCATGTTGTTATACCTAGTTAAAAAATGAAGGGGGTTTTTCTTGTCGCCCCACTTTGTAAGAAACCTGGTTTCAAAGGCTTCAAAATTTATGATACTAGTTGATGGGAGAGCTCTAAACCACTTTATGACTTCTCCTGCAAGACTTTGTGCAAACAACCTCATTTTTGCATCCTCAAAATCTACTTCTTATAATTCTATAAAATCATTGAACTAGTCTAGATGCTTCCGGGCTAACACATTGCCTTCAACATCATACAACTTAATCCTTAGATTATACTCCTGGGGCAAATCATGTAACTGAGCAGGGAGTACAAGTGGAGAAAACCTAGTTGTCATGGTTGTTGTCAGGATTTGAAGTGACGTTTTTTTTTTAGAATGGATCATAATAGGTTTGGTAGAGGCAACTAAAATTAAATCTTTGAACCTCTTCTTGTCAAATATAACCTCATTCAAACAAGATTTAGATTTAGTTATGAACAAAGTTTTCTCAAATTTCACATCAAACTCAATATCTTCAATGCTTGTTACTCCATATTTGGGAAAGGATAGATATCTGTCTAAATGCAAAGCTAGGATTATTTGCCTTTCTTTTCTTTTGTGTACAAGTTTCTTATGATCAGACACAAGGATTGCAACTTCTGGGTCTGGGTTTCTCCTGGTGTGAATGATGGGCATTCTATATGCACTAAATCCCTCAATTAAATTGTCAACCCGGGGTAAGTAAACTTAGAGTTGTAGCACTATATATGCCAAGGCATAAAACCTAGAGGAAGTATGATCTAACTAAGAATATGGTATATCTAAGGGTTAATATACTTAAGCAAAGACTATCAATGAACAAACCCTATAGAATAACTTGAACTATTTACCCTAAGAAACTTTAAACAATGGATTGATGGAATTTTTATAAAGAAGCATATCAAAACCCTACTTTGAACAAGTTAACCTATTTAATCTAATGAGAAAAAGAAAGTTATCTATTCAATCTATTCAATTTAATGAGCAACAACAACAACAAATTAATCTATTCAATCTATTCAATCTATTCAATCTAATGAGAATCAACAAGTAAGAAATCAAACAATCAGACAACTAACCTATTAAAACTTCTTCAGTAAGTAAACTAATAAAAACTACTCAACAAGTAACTAATCAAAACTATTCAGCAATTAAACTTTATTCTTAAGATAAAACCCATAATCATTTCTAATCTTCAAAGGGAAATATTAACTTACTTAATTAAAAGCATCATGACAATATTCAAAGATTAATCAACAACTATCCTTAATCTACAATAACAAGAAACTTCAAAGATGATGATTATGTCTCTAGTGCCTTATGACATCACAATGGAATCTAACGATTAGTGATAGCTCAAGAGGAATAAATTCAATATTAACTTCTATAGAGAAATGAAAAGTGTGAATCAAGCAATCTAACGAGAGCTTAGCCATCATAGAATAAATAACAACTATCTTGAAAATCCATGTGATCTCTCAATTCATGCATCAATCATCGATGATAAGAAAACACTTCTCTACTAATTTTAAATGTACTCTTATACTAACTCAAGTAAATTTTCAAGATTACAAAGTTATGATTAAAAGCTTAATTCAAATTCAAACCTCTAATTAAAATTGCAATTCAAATCTAAAACTGGAACTTCATAAATTAAACTAAGCTAATCCTATCTTTAAAAACTTGGATTGCAAATTAAAATGCTTGTAAAAACATAATAAAAAATCTACTTCTATCTCAGCATACTACAACAAGATTGTTAAGAAAAATAGATTCAAGAAAGAATAATTGAAATGAGAATTAAATTAACAAAACTCGCAACTATTAATCCATCAAAACTTGTAAAAGAAACTATGTACTCTGTGTTGACTAATACTCTATTCTAACTACTATGTTTTAACCTGCAGAAATTCAATTTAACATTTTAACACAAAAAAAAGGTTAGTATCTTGCAAGCCATTCACTAACAAATAAAATACACAGCATAATAGATAGCTATCTCCTACAAGCAACCTGCAAAAGGGGAATTAAACAATTAAATGATGAACAACAAACACACACCATTTAAAATGAAAAAACACATGTAACAGGAAATGAAGTAAATGATAACTACATAACTAAAAGATGAAATCTATCTATCTAAGTATTCACCCATACCACTTGTGGCCCCCCTAGAAGGTCATGGCTACTCCTCAACAGAAAATTGCAAGCTTACTCAACACAGTTCTGGCATTAAATTAAAAAACGTAGTCTAGCACAAGTTTGCAGAAATGTTCGAGTTACACAACAAAAATGGATTCTAACCATTCTTAACATCTGGTCTGGCCACTATTGTGGTATTTATAATGATTACAATTCGAGAGGTCACCCACTGGAAGGGTTGAACTCCTCTAAAAATGGTAAATTCCAATAAATTGGCGCTAACAGCCTTTATATTCTAGAAACTAAATGAGCCACTCAATGATTAGCATAACTGCTTAATCTGAGATGTCAAGATCTCAGTAGTTGGAGGCCACAAGGGGAAACAAAACCCTGGTCACCAATTCTCCCAACACAAGCTGCCAATATAACAACTGCCAACTTGCCTATGCTCCAAGTGCAGGATGCAATGTCGGATGAAGTACCGGATCAGGTGTTGGATGAAGTGTCTAATGTGCTACCAGATGGAAAATTGCATTGTGAATTCATCCTGTGACACACAAATTGTTCATTATATTCTTTTAAACATTAAATCAAATCAAATTTAACTCGAAACCATTACAAAACATCAATTGCACATACTTGGTATAAAGCTATGAAGAATTGATATAAAATCCTTAAAAAACTTCTTCAAAATGGTTATTAATACATATAATACTAGTACAAAAAGGATTCAATCATCATCATAAAACAACCAAATCATGAGCCAAACAGTAGCCCCACACCTAAGATTTTGTATGTCCCATTGCAAACAAAAATTAATTGCCCGTATGACTAGACTTGTTGAGAAGGGGATGGATTAGCTTTAAAAGCTTCTTTCCCTGAAGACTTTGTCTTGGCCCTCTTGCGGTGTTTCTATTGTGCACGGAGGATACGATTTTCGTTGGTCATTTTATCAACTAATCGTTGGAGGGAATTCACCTTTTCTTGTAATACTGCATTATCGTGGTGGATATGCCTATCCATGGTATTCCTCTCTTCCAACTATTGCAACAGCTGAATATTTTCCTGTTGTAATTTTTCAATGGTTGGAGTATGATCGGATATCTCATAGGAGGGCTTGGATCCCTTGAAGGATGTATAGATTCTATCATTTTTGGGATCTGGTGTAGGTATCTTTGAGGTAGGAGTAACAGGGGGTTTATGAGGGGAAATGGGTTCAGATTTTGTTTCTCTATCAGGCTCCAATTCTTCTGTAGAAACTTCCCTAAGTCCTTTATGGGGGCTTTTGAGATCGGAAGATACTTGGATATGGTATGAAGTTCCTGGGTGTTTTACATTAGGCTTCCCACTTGCATTCCAGGTACTTTTTTGAAAATATCCTCCTTTGAACTGATTAGCTCCTCTCCTATTTGTAGGGACTACAGGGAAATCTTGTTGAATTGCCTCCTGTAACTTTTTGGGTGTAGGATCAATAGATGTTGAGGTCATTGGAGAGTTGTCAATGGGATTTTTAGTCTTTTTGCTCGATGAGGCTGCAAGGGTATCAACACGTTTCTTGGTCTTTTGTTCCGATAGAGGGATAACTTGAGTTGGAGGGTTTGGATTCTCTGGAGAATGGGGTTTGGGTAGAGTAACAGTCCCTAGATAAAGTGTTTTCTTGTTGGTCTTGATTGTGAGATGAGGGTTTGAAAATTGATAAATGAATTCATCCCATGTCTTCCCTTGTTTTTCCAACTCGGCTATGACAAGTAATTTGATGAGGCCATGGTGGAATAGGAAGTTATGAGGATTGGCCACATTCTTTTGTACTTGTGAAGACATCTTCTCAAGACTTTTCAAGAAGTAAAAAGGGAAATTCAATGGATTGTTGAATTGGAAATGAGCTAATAATTGGAAATGGCAGGATTTAAAAACATAATATCTACCTTCACAAGTGATAATTGTGGTGATGATTATCAGGGAGTTAATTATCTCATCTTTAATCCACTCTTTGGAGTATCCCTTAGCTATAGAAACATTCTAAAACTTAGGCTTGAAGACTCTATTGTAGCTTGATCGTGGAAAATGATGGTGTTTGAACCAACGATCTCTGACTCTTGGAATATTTGTAGCTAAGGTAATTCGAAGAGTATCTTTTAGAGGCAATCATAATGATGAGAGAATTGGATCAATTTCCAAGTCTTCGACTTGGACATTTGATCATAAAAATGTGTTTAAAATTGTATCATTTAGCTCTCAATTTCCATTTAACTATCTCATCATACAACTGAACAACCAAATAAATTCAAAATGATCCTTGGTTACCTAAAATCATGGTCATTTACTATGTGTGTGCACCTCATCTGATCCTTCATATGGGGCGTCATCCAGTTGTCCATATGGCACCCCATATGTTCTTTTATATGGCACTCCATATGGTATTCCTGTGTGAAATGAAATTTGTCCATCCTGTACTGGATGTTTTATCCATAGCACTCAGTCTTAAACACTTTTGATAGTCATAGTGAACAGGAGAAGAGATAGGATAAGAGTGTTTCATTATTACTTTTTTTTCCATTGTGCTCACACATCATAACAAATTGTTCCTCTATCTCGCATATTATAAGGCATGTAATCATAGTCTGTAATGAACAATTTGTAGAAAAAAAACAGTTAAGTGGTATGTCGAAGAAATATACAACAGGTTTATAACATAGAGTGAGCATTTCAATAAAAAATAACTTTTGATATAATAGTCCATATCGTGAAAACAATATAAATAAATATTTACAAAGATTCTACTTCTTCTTCTCATGGATTATAGATACGCAGTGTTGTCATTTGTCAGCTCATGAAACCCCTCCCCCACTCCTAAGTATCATGGCACCTCACAATAAAAAATATAGGAAACCAGTCAATTATCCCAACAGTCAAAGATTTATAGCTTGTTAAGTGTAGAGATAAATTTCACATATCGATCTGACGAGATGATTATAATATGGCCCCACCTACAGGATAGAATATACTACATATAGTTAAGAAGAGGTAGGCGAGACAGTTTCAAGATAGTCTCAAAGTTAGTTCCCAGTGGCATATTTATGGAGTTCATTAACCTTAGCTTAACCATACATATTTCGTGTCAGCTTTGTTTACAAGTAATGTTGTACATCGGGACAAGTTTAATATTTAGGGATTTCTTATTTTTTGTCAGATTATCATCCTTGCTAGGTAGAATGCCTCGCTAACAACAAGCCTATTCAATACTTCGACAAGTTTACATATTCATGCCACCGGCCGGTACCCACTGCCAGCAGACCTGTTCAATATCCCAGTGGGTTAGCCTCTTACACCCTTAGAGGATGGCCCTCCATCTTTTAATATTTTAATATAAGATTGCTTTGTGCAAGAAGATGGGGGGACAACTTTGAAAAATCTTTTCTTTTTTTTATTTTCTTTTTTTAGATTGGGATGGTATTTATGTTAGAGGATGACTTTCCTTTATATATTCCTTATAGATTGTCCTTATGTAAGGGGTACTTAAGAGGACGTGGGCTATCTAAATATATGATATAATCAATCATTTTTAGTGTGTAGTGGATGGTACCATTGGGAAAGAACAAAAAGGTATCTTTAGGCTCAAATCACTTTCTTCTTTTTTAATTTATTGTGATGTTTCCATGGCTAACCACTAATCATACCTTCTTGTTACTCTTTAATAAAGATACTTTACTCACTTACTCAGGGTTCTTGGGAAAACTGTATGAGTAACCTCTAAGTTTGATGGTTAAGGTATCACTTCCTTATCTCTAGTGGTGGAGGTTTAAGAGAAGTTGCTATTAAATATGCCTTGAGAAAAAAAGAAGAAGGAAATATTTGCAAAAAATGTGGCTAATTACAACAAATCATTATTCAATTGATGCTTAGCAGACAATAAGGTTCAAATATAGAAATATTTTGAAGGAAAATCTTCCTTTATATCTCCTTGAAACTGACTACTCCTGGTGAAATAAATACCTACATAAATCTCTAGAATTGTCTATCAACAAACATCAAAATTATTTACATATGTACGGTCGAAAATTCAGAAAAACATTTAAGAACAAGGGGGGACTTCCCCATCTACTAAGGCCAGTTCCTTATCAATTGACATGACCTATAGAAAATATTCTTTTGAAGTGGGTCTATGATAAGCTTGAGTCGGTGTCCATTTACTATGAAGGAGACTTGTCCATCGTCAATTGTTTTGATTTTCACAGCCCCATTGTCATACATGGTGACTACCTTGTAAGGACCCAACCACTGAGTGGTAAGTTTTCCTTTGAAGGTTTTAAATCGGGATTCAAACAACAAAGCCCAATCACCAGGTTGGAAGTGTTTCTTCTTAATAAACTTGTCATGCCATTTTCTCCTCTAGTTTTGGACTAATATTGTTCGTTGGATAGCTTCTTGCCTAATCTCATCCAACTCATTCAATTGTAGGGCTCATTGTTTATGAGCCTCATCTAAGTTTAATCCCAATTCTGCGGCAATACAGAAGGTCCTTACCTGGAATTCTATTGGTAGAAGTACTTGTTTCCCATACACTATCTCATAAGGGGTATGTCGAGTGGTGTTTCTCTAGGTGGTTCGATATGCCCACAAATCCTCTGGAATCCTATCAACCCAATATCGATGATGTAATTGAACAATATTGGTTAAGATAGCTTCCAAAACTTTGTTTGTGGACTCTATCTGACCATTGTCTTATGGGTGATATGGAGATGACTTGTAGTGTTTGATCCCATATTTCTCCGTTAATTCTCTCATCATATTGGAAGTGAATTGAGTGCCCTGATCTGTAACAATTTCACAAGGAACACCAAAGCGGGTGATGATGTCTTCATAAATGAACTCGACAATGTATTTTTATGTAGCCCTGAATAGGGATTTTGCTTCTACCCACTTGGTGACATAATTTGTACAATCCAACATATAACTTTTCTTACAAGACATGGGTGAAATTGGTCCTACAAAGTCAAGGGCCCATTTCTCGAAAGGTTCTATCATAACTTGGGCATGCAAGGGCATTTTGTTGGCTGACGTAGGTCTTCCTATCCTTTGACATATATCACAACTCCTCGCATACTTGGCAGCATCCTTGAAAATGCTAGGCCAATAGTAACCTGAATGTAACACCTTATATGTTGTACGTTTGTAAGAAAATGGCCACCACATGGTCCATCATGACAACTTCGTAGAATTTATAGTTTCTCATCCTCTCGGATACATCTACGAATAATCAAATCTGGACATGTACGAAAAATTTCATGGCCAACCCAAGAGTAATTGGCACTTTGTGTAATAATTATATGCTTTTCATGAGGTGACAAATGAGATGGTAACTTCCTAGTAGCCAAATAGTTTTCCATATCTGCAAACCATGGGGTATTTACGGAAAGGGAAAAAAGGTGCTCGTCTAGGAAACTATCATCTACGAGAATATCATCATCCTCATTTTTTATGCGTGAAAGAAAATCAACTACCAAATTCTCCTTTCCAGGTCGGACAAGAATAGTGATATTAAACTCTTGCAATAACAGGAGCCACCTAGTCACTCTTCCATTAGTTATGTGTTTATTCATGAGAAATATGATGGAAAAGTGATGTGTATGTACAAATACTTTGTAACCTATGATGCAGTGGAAAAACGTATTGATAGCATGAACTACTACCAAGAATTCCTTTTCGGTAACTATATAGTTTAACTAGGCAGGGGACAAGTTCTTGCTCACAAAATAAATGGCATAGGACTGTTGGTCTTCTTTCTGCCCTAATACTCCTCCTATTGTAGTGTCAGAGGCATCAGTGGATATGTGAAATGGGAGAGCCCAATTGGGCCCCCTAATAACTGGTGCCACAAAACTTATCTTTCATAGTTTCAAAGGCGGTTTGACACTGCTCAGTCCAAAGAAAATCAACATCCTTTATTAACCATCCAAACATGGGTGCAACAATCTTTGTGAAATTTTCAATAAACCGTCGGTAGTATATGACATGTCCAAGAAATATTCTCACCTCTTTTTGAGTCTTGAGGGGTGGAAGTCCGATGATGACCTCAATTTTAGCAGGATCGACTTTAATCCCTTCAGATGAAACACGATGTCCTAGAACCACTCCTTCAGTCAACAACATTTTACATTTTTCATCACTTAAAGAGAGGTTCATTTATTAGCATTTGATAAGGACTTTTTCTAAGTTATCTAAGGCTCCCTGGTAAGTATTTCCATATACTGTGAATTCATCCATGTATACCTCCACACAATCATGAATAAGATCAACAAATATCCCTAG
>JZKD02S0285998.1:841490-875054 GCA_000966675.3 Picea glauca | reverse complement strand
TTTAGTATTAAAAGGGAATTTGTGATTAAATATTAGAAAATTGACATGTTTTCATATATCTCAAAAATGTGTGAGCTTTATCATGTGTAGGAATATGTGAAGGATTAATTTAAAAGACTTCTCGAATACTTCCTCCACCATTTCAAGATGTGAGGAGATAATTCAATACTAATCCACGGAGAAGATCATGAAGATTTGGTTGTCATATCTTATCCAAGATATATGAGAGATATGTGTGAGGATTTGAAGGGATTATATTTTGTAATAAATGGAAATGGGTTGAGAGAAAAGTGGATATGTAATTATGAGATGTTTATCTCCTTTTCAAATATCTCATGTATAAAAGAGAGTGCCTTCTCTTCATGAGGAGGATGAGAATCATTATTATGTAGATTGAAAAGAGGATTCATTATTATGTAGATTAAGGGAATTTTTATGAGATAGGTTCTTCAGGAGAATTGTTATGATGTAGATTGGATTCATGAAGAGACTCATTTTGTAAACCTACCTGTTGAAGATTAATGCAAGTTTGGATTTAGTGATTTTGTCTCTATTAGAAGTTATCATATGTTGATCTAAGAGCTTCCATGTTGGCATCGACAAGGGCCACCGATCCAGCTTGGTAATCTTATTGTAAATTGTTACTGTAGATTTTCATTTCATGTATTTGTTATTTCGATTTCATGTTATTTTGTTTGATTTCACTATTCGAATTTGTTGCAAAGTGTGCTAATGCAGGAACAATTGGATCTCCATATTTCACCATACATGAGCTTTAATGGAGCATCCCACATGTTAGTTTAATTGTTTCAGGAGATAGAATCAAAGTTCATCTTTTCTTTTCATGAGCCATCAATGAACATGTCCATCACCTCAGCAAGAGCTTTTTTTTGTTTATGAGTGTTTCTTTCCATCTTTCGAATTATGTGAAGATTGTTATTTTTAAAAGTGTGTTGGTTTCTAAATGGTTTTCTTATCTAATCTATACTAAACAGACATAAGAACCTATCTATTATCAACGCATATAGTGCATCAACTCTACTGATTACGAATCTCGGTTGATAATTTATGTTTGGTAATATATTATAGAAATAATTGCACCAACATGTTGTTTCAGGGAACTCTCTCTTGTTTGTTTCCTGGAAAATATTCAGTAAGTATGTGTAATACCTAAAATGTCTTAGTGACTGAAAATTCACTAGCTGCTTGTGGATATTATCAGCTATGAATTTATTGAAGCTGATACAAACTGACTAACTGGACTCTGACTGGAAAAACTCCAACAGAAAACCTAACATGACCTCGACCACATACTTTTCATTATCTAGACCTAAAATATGACTTAATATGGAACAGACCCATTGGAAGTTAATAACCATGATATTTACACTCATTGGTAGGGACATGCTTTCAGAAATATGCTCTGGTTTGACAATTGTTTGCAAAAATAGGTCTTTGACTTCTGAGGGACATTCCCTGTAAACCATGATTATCTTTTCTTGTTCAAACAGTTCAGACACTATGGAGGAGGACTTTGGTATTATGAGGGTGGTTTGAATTGACAGAATCTCTACTCTACACAGGACCTCAAACCCCTGTTTATTTAAGACAACTTTATCTTCTTGTGAATATTGCTCTGCACACCAACCTATGAATTCAGGGAAAGGGAATGTGACCTCGACAGCATAAGGGACTATGGTGGACTGGACTGGTTCAAGGAAGGGTATATGTTTCCCTACATTATCAGATAGATTATCTTTGGACATAGATATGGACAAAATGGTGATTTCAATGTCGAACACATCTGAATCTTTGTCAATTAGGGATTCTTCCTTTGACATGGGGTCTTTCGCTTCTACTAACATAATGATAGGGTCCATGGTGGTGATGAAAAATACCTGTAAATGAGAGAAAAAATATTGAGCTTGGCATCCTGTTGAGATTCATCTTGAATGCAGTGGTCGCGCCAACTTTCAACGTTCCAGTATTTGAGAAATAATGAAATAACGGTAAGTGCCCCCTTTATATACTTTCCCAATTTCGGGGATGAGGGAGAGTGGTTTGGGGCACCCCGCTTATCACCTCAAAATGAACCCAATGTCGCCACGTGGTCCTGAGTTGAAACCACAGTTTGCTTTTCGCCCCGCTTTATGGAATTATCCTTCGTGCAAGTCCTCCTCCTGAAACGATCCCTGACCATTGATATGTAGCTCCCACGATCTGCGACTCATCGGGTCCCATCAAATCCACGCTATCGTTAGATTTATCTTCCTCCTACTAGACTTGGCCCTATCCTCTAGTTTGTCACGCCTCCACCTTAGTTTAGCACCCCACTAAGTCTTGAAAACTATATCACCCACATAAATTTTATGGTGATAACAGATGGGACAAAAATTTAAGAGTAAACATAACGATGAGATAGTGGATTTGTGTAATCATAAATTAAAAATGGCAAGAGGATTTTGACAGGATATAAAATTTAGTGTATAATCCACTGGAGGATATAAAGTTAATGAAGAGTGAGGGAAAGACTTGAAGGAGAATGTAAGTGGATTAGACTGCAAATTTGGGTGCGAATAATAATAGAAATAGTTGGCGATAGGTTATAAAAGAAGATGAAGGGTCGACAAGGAAAGATTATTGTTGTTCAAGCATTTTAGAGCGATAGAACAAGCTAAGCGAATTTAACAGAGTCGAGCAAGAAATTTGCAGACATGAATTAGTTGTAGAGAAAAATGGTGCAACCAAAGAAAGGAGAAGCTTCATCACAAAAGAAGAAACAACGCACTAGGACGACATCGATACCTCTACTCAAGGAAACTTCAGGAGCATCAACATGAGGGCCAAACCTGATAAACTTTATTAAGAATTATGTGCCACCAAGGAAGCCAACAACAAAGTAGGTTAAGCTTCCAAAGAAATCGAAGTCTAAACTTGTTGAACCATACATCCCATTGGGGGTAATCGTTGAAGAGGATATGTTAGTCATAGTAGGGATTGCTAGGAAAGGGCCTCAACCTAAGCCCATGTGGTCCTATCTAGAAGGAAGAAACAAAAGAACTACCTCAAGATTTCAACTCTCTCACACTATGGGCATCATGGGTTACGCATACCTAGGTGAATGAGCCTATTACTTATAGAGATTCTTCACATAACTAGGCACAAGAGAAAAACAACTTTCAATATTCCAATCTTGGTTTCCAAGTATTTATTAATTACAATAAAAAAAATCTCTATTTCGACACCATCTTCTAAATCTTATTCAATCCACTTTTAAAGAGTATATCGGAGTAGATTTATTTGTGCCTTATGCTTGAATTGTACTCAGTGAAAGTTTATGTAGGTTCCCCTCTCTCCTCGGGGCTTTGCAACCTCTCATTTGAGGATCGTTCAAAAGAATGAGACGAATCATCTCTTCAGGCCTCTTCTAGACACCAAATCAATTTACACAAGACCCTTTCTTCCTAAGGCATAGGTTCTATGAAACCCACGGGATCCTTCCAAGCCCCTGTTTCCTTTTAGAAATTACAATAACAAGTGCTATATCTCTAATCTAGGCCCCTTCCTTCATATGACCTCGGGTTGTGACCCGGGGCTAACCTCGAAAGGTGTTTTGGAGCTTTGGGCTCCGGGCATTTTCAATTCACCACTCGTCAATTCATGAAGTTTAATTGTCGTGAGAGGGATCGACGGTCCCTGCTCCTTGCATAGATCAATGCCCCACAACAATTTTGAGCTCCAATGCCTCGATGAATTTCAAAACACTTCTCCTCAAGTCATTCAGAGTGTCAAGTCTCTGTACCACGTGATCTTACACCACACGTCTATAAAAAATCAATGGTTGTAGTTTACTTTAGGACTTCGCGCTTCAGGAGTTCCAGAGTCTTCACACATGCAAACCTCTGGAGTTAAATTCTTCTAGAGTGTCGAATCTTCTAACACACGTCCTCCTTGATTCAACAATCATGATTGACCCTGGTGCTTTGACGTTCGGAAGTTCTCAATCCATGGGACCCAACATTCTCTGAAGTGGATATCCTATGAAATAAAGGATATGTTGACACTTTTCCAGTTCTAATGGATGGCTTGGATGGACTCCGATGCTATGGTCTTCGGAAATTCTTCCTCCACCCAACTAGAATTTCCTCTGGATTGTATGACCTCCGAAGTGAGGGATCCTCTGACACCTGTCCCTCCTTATCCGACAGCTCAAAAAAACTCCAGCCTTCAACCTTCAACAGTTCTTACTCCCCCCGACTCGCTTTCCTCTCTGAGTGAATTTTCTCCAAAGTGTTAGATCTTATGCCATGTCTCGCTTCCCAATGGACGACTGGGATGACCTCGGGACTCCAACCTTCAGGAATCGTCACGCACTTCACACTCCATATTCTACAAAGTGCTCATGATCGAGAGTGCAAGATATGATGACACTTCTCCCTTAGGCTTGGATGACTCATATCTACTTCGTCTCCCAGATCTTCGGGAGCTCTTCACCCATATGCACTCGTTCCTCTGGGATGTAGGATCTCCCACCATGTGTCTCTAACTAATGGACAAGTGAGATCTTCTCTGCTACTTTGGGATTTAGGATTTTTACACACTCCTCAAATGAAATATCCCAAATTTCACTTCCTCCAGAGTCTCATATCTCTCTCCACATGTCCCTTCTTAGCATCAAAGGCTAGGATCATCTATGGGATTCGAAGCTTCAGCGATCTTTCACTATGCTTGTCTGAGAACTCCCAGAGCACTTCCACTCTAGAGTCTCAGATCTATTGCCACCTATCCTTCTGGATGATGGATGGTCCTTATCCACTTCAAGACTTCTGCGAGTCCGCTCTACTGTGCACTTAAAGATATTTAAAGCTCATTCACTTACCTGGATCCGACGGATGTCGGTC
The DNA here is from genome assembly GCA_000966675.3 of Picea glauca. NCBI lineage: Eukaryota > Viridiplantae > Streptophyta > Pinopsida > Pinales > Pinaceae > Picea > Picea glauca. The sequence goes on along the minus strand of JZKD02S0285998.1, from coordinate 870,153 downwards.
TTCCACACTCATATCTGATGGTTGGGAACTGTATTCTCCTCTGTGCCCTCCTTTTGATGTATGGATGTAGGATTCAATGATCCAGATGTTTCCTTGCATCTGATCCAATGACTATTGTAGCTCCTCCCTCCTAAGATTTTGCTTCTCCCGAATTGGGAAAATTTTCAAGTGTCCAAAGGCTATAGCCTTCGAACCTTCTCTTGCGAACCCAACTAATTTGGGTCTCAACTTCACTTCTCCTCCTGAGCTTTGGTAACATAATTTGACCTCGACCCTGATACACACTTACGCCTTCACTCTGCGAACTTGCACTATTCCTCCTGAGCTTTCGAACTTTCTCAGTCTCCTAAGGGTCTCGACCCTTCTACTTCCTTAGAATATTTTTGGTGCCATCCTAGCACACTTTGCGCTCTTCTTCTGATATTTTGAAATTGGAACAAGTTCACTCCTACATGCACTCCTTGCACTTTCCTGAATCATCATACTTTCTCAACACTTTTCTAAGTGTTGGACTGGTGCACTCCTTGGAGAGGTCTTATCCTAAATCTAGAATTCTTCAGGTTCACTGATGCATTTCCTACAAAATCTCAATGCACACTTCCAGAGCTCTCCTACAGAGTGTTCAAAAACTATATTTCATATGAGATTTAACTGCTCGAACCTTATAGGTCTCTGTCCCTTTGTTCCTCAAAGGGATATATGTGCCCTCTTGGTGACTTCTTCTCAAATAAATCCTTTCTGAGCTTACAAAGTGTTCAAAAAACATTCGGTGTCTTATCCTTGACACTCTTCTCTCTCTAAACTGAAAATAGAGTTCTCTTATGCACTCCTTGCACCCGCTCAATGCCCACCTGGAAGATATATACAGAGTATTCAACAACTTTGTATTCTTCACCTTCTCTACATAGTTTCTCCTCCAAGGTGTTTAGTAACCTTGAGGCTCCTCTCTAAGTCTAAGACTATCAATGTGTGCCCTTCTAGCACATTCTCTCCCCTAAATTTGAAAATAGAATTCAAATACGCACTCCTTGTGCTGGCTCACAGAGTTCTCAATACTCTTTCGTGCACTTCTTGCACTTAGCCTAAAGAAACTAGAATGACTTAACAAACTCCCAAACAGATAATGAATTCTATCTTATCCCTGAAGATAAAATCTATCACATACATCTACAACATGTATTCATAAACACAAAGAGGACATTCATAAACATACTCAAAACACACACAAAATCTTATGCAGGAAAAACTTCTCTTCCTTGTATTAATATGAATGTTAATTAGAATATGTGTGAACTTGGACTGCAACAAATTCTCATCTCTCTCCTCTCCTCTCTTTTTCTTACAATGATTTTCTATCAACTTTTCAACAACCTCTGTTGGGCATAAACTACAATGATTTATACAAGAGGGGCTCATGGAGTTTTCCCTCCAACTACACTTAGAGGTGTCTAATCACCATTACAATGCCTATCTATTGAGTCTTATTACATTAAATGAAAATATAGTCTGAATCAGATCTAGATCATCTTAAAGCTAGCCATTAAAGGATACTCCAACTATATCCTGTATAAAGGCGTCAACTCGGATCTATCATCCTTACAACATTTAAATTTACATTTAAAATTTTAAAATGGGAGGGTTCCGCCTCTCCCTTCATTGAATGCACTTTGATGTGTTGAATAGATGGCAGGTTGTTGAGCTATAAAGGATTATTTTGCATCATACGCCACTGCTAGGAAAATCATGAGCTCCCTTGCTCCATTGTTGAAATCCACTTGGATCCCAAACTTCTCTTTAGAGTTGTCCTGCTGGTCCTCTGATGTGTTGTTTCTATGTTGTTGTTGCAGGCTCTCTTCTTCTCAGCTTCTCCCTACTGACAGACTCCTATCCCGATGACTTCACCATTATCTCTATGATTTCCTCTATCTCTTTGTCCATCTTTTCCATTGGCTAGCTCCTCCTTTCATGCAGACTTCCCTGTTGCACTTCCTCCTGTTGGTCAAAGGGAAGATCCCATGATCTCCCATGTTGTTTTTTTCTCATGTGGCATTAACTTTCCACTCTACTGCAGATTCCAATTCTGCAGGTTCCTTACTGAGTTGTTGCTCACCTATATCCTCTAACAGATTGATTTCTGCCAGTTTTGTTGTTGGTACAACTCCAGCTTCTTCCAGCTGCTCCTCAGGCTGGTATGCTCCTCCAATTGTTTCCAACTTGACCTGTTGGATGTGCCTACTCTGCATAGTTACCCTTATTTCCAGGGCCTCCAGTTCTTCACACAGATCAACAAAATCCATGATTTCTTCTTCCTCTTCTACTGTAGGTTCCAGTTCTATATTCATCTCCTGTTCGTCTTCCAGGCTAAAAATTCTGAGCAATTTTTTTGAATGCTCTTCTTCTTCTGCTGGGGAAGATTATGAAGTTTGCTCCTTCTCCTCCTTTATGATAGTCTTTGTTGGTTTTCTTTCTTCTGTTGCACCTGAAATTTTTGTAATGGCCTCTGCTTGGCTAGTTGGCAAGAATATTTGGATTCCCCCAATGATTAGAAAGTTCCTCTCATCCTCCTCTGTTAACACCTCTTGTTGATCTGAACTTGTCTCCGAGTTCTTAAGAATCTGAGACAGACTCATTTTATCTCCCTTTCCCACCTCGCAATTTTGGATTTCACTTATGCCCTTCTGGTAGTCTATGAGATCTTCAAATGATCTCCTCTCATTTCCCACCTGGAAATCTGAATTTTCATCACTGCCCTCCTGGCAGTTCATGACATTCTCCATTGATCTCATCTCATTACCCACCTGGAAATTTGAAAATTCATCTCTATCGTCTTGGTAGTTTATGATATCAACTGATCTCACTTCCTCCTTACTAAGGTTCTCCCCAACTTTCAGTTCAGAGATGAAAATTGTCTCCTCTTTGTCGCCTACGTCTTCAACTTCCCTCATCCACCTCTTCACTACTTATTTTTTCCTTCTCACCGACAAATTATGGATAGGACACTTCACTCTTCTCTTCAAAGGCCCTTCATATGTCCAGTGTACTTGTTCTTCTTGTTGCATCTTTAGTGTCAACCTCTCCATTTATTTTCTTATCTCTTCGAGCTCTTTGTCCATATCTACTTTATGAATCTATTGGTAGCCTTCTTCTCAACCTCTGCCATGGCCTTCAATATCCATTTTCTCTTGTCCTCATTCCACCTGAATGTCTACTGATTGTTTCAAACTTGGAAGAAATCTTTTACAGAGCATCAACACTCTATCCCCCAATTCACCTGTTGTCCACAAATGAATTTTAGCTCTGATGCTACTTGATGGTATCATACTATCTCTTTTGTCTTCTTTCTCCTTTGCCTGCTATCTGCAAGAAAAATAAATCTTTGATACCACTTGATGGTATCAGATAGAACCTTTTCCTAGGATCTGATACCACTTTATGGAGGCCCCCCTCTCTCCTCAGGGATGTGCAACAAACCGGTCTATGATCGTTCAAAATACTGAGTGGAATCAGCTCTTCAGGCCTCTTCTAGACTCCAAATCAATTTACACATGCCCCTTTCTTCCTAAGGCATGGGTTCTATGAAACCCACAAGCTCCTGATAAGCCCCTATTCCCTTTTATAAATTAGAATAACAAGCGCTAGATCTCTATGCTAGGCCCCTTCCTTCATATGACCTCAGAATATGACCCGGGGCTAACCTCGAAAGGTGTTTCGGAGTTTCAGGCTCTGGGAGTTTTCACTTCACCACTCGCCAATTCCGCTGAACTCTGAATTCATGAAGTTCAACTACCATGAGAGGGATCGATGGTCCCTGCTCCTTGTACAGATCAATGGCCCACAAATATTTTGGGCTTCGGCACCTCGGGGAATTCTGAAACACTTCTCCTAAAGTCATCTGGAGTGCCAAGTCTCTAGACCACGCGATCTTATGCCACGTGTCTACAGAACATCAATGGTTCTGGTTTACTTTGGGAATCCACACTTCAGGAGTTTCAGACTCTTCAAACACACAAACCTTTGGAGTGAAATTATACTGGAGTGTCAGATCTTCTGACACGCTTCCTCCTCGATTAAACGGTCACTATTGACCCTGACGCTTCGGCATTTAGAATTTCTCAATCCAAGTGACCCCACTTTCTCCGAAGTGGCTATCCTCCGAAATGAAGGATCTGCTAACACTTGTCCAATTTCGATGGATGTCTTGGATGGAATCCGACACTCTGGTATTCGAGATTTATTCCTCCACCCAATTCCACTTTCCTTTGAATTGCATGATCTCCGAAGTGAGGGATCTTATGATACATGTTCCTCCTTATCCAACGACTCAAATGAACTCTGGACTTCGGCCTTCGGGATTTCTTTCTCCACCTATCTCGCTTTCCTCCCAGAGTGACTTTTCTCTGAAGTGGAAGATCTTTTGCCACGCGTCGCTTCCCAATGGATGACTAGGATGACTTCGAGACTCCAGCCTTCTGGAATCCTTGCGCGCCTCACACTCAAATTTCTCTGAAGTTTTCCTTCTCCTGAGTGAATGAACTGACGACACCTATCCCTTTGGCTTAGATGGCTCAGATCTGCTTCGGCTCTTGGCTCTTCAGGAGTTCTTCACCCATATGCACTCTCTCCTCTAGGATGCAGTATCTCCTGCCATGTGTCTCCAACTAACGGATGACTGATATCTTCTCCACTACTTCAGGCTTCGAGAGTTTTACACACTCCTCAAATGAAAGCTCCCAGAGTGCACTTCCTCTTGATTCTGAGATCTCACTCCACGTATCCCTTCCCAGCACCAATGGCTAAGATCAACTCCAGGCTTCAGATCTTCGATTATCTCACACTATTCTTTTCTGAGAACTCTCGGAGCACTTCCACTCCGGAGTCTCATATCCGTCGCCACCTTTACTCTTGGATGATGGACGGTCCCGATCCACTTTGTGACTTCAAGACTTCGGCAAGTCCTCTCTCATGTGCACTTAATTATATTTAAATCCTGTGCACTTACCTAGATTCGATGGATGTCGGTCCTCTGTGCTTAAAGTCGATGGTTGGAATATTTCTTCTCATCTACGTGCTCCTTTTGATTTATGGACGTAGGAGTAAATGATCCATATCTCTCCTTACAGATGATCCAATGGCTACTGTAGCTCCTCCCTCCTAAGGTTTTTCTTATCCCGAGTTGGGAAAATTTTCAAGTGTCCAAAAGTTGCTACCTTCGAACCTTCTCTTGTGAACCTGGCTACTTTGGGTCTCGAATTTACTTCTCCTCCTGAGCTTTGGAAACTTAATTTGACCTCGGCCCTCGCACACACTTACACCTTCACTGTACAAACTTGCACTATTCCTTTGGAGCTTTCGAACTTGCTCAGTCTCCTAAGGGTCTTGACCCTTTTTCTTCATTAGAATATTTTTGGTGCCCTCCTGGCACACTCTGCACTCTTCTTTTGAGCTTTCAAAATTGGAACAAATTCACTCCTACGTGCACTCCTTTCACTTGTCTGGATATTTAGACTTTCTCAACACTTGTCTAAGTGTTGGCCTAGTGCACTCCTTACACAGGTATTCTCCTGAATCCATAATTCTTTAAGTTCACTGATGCATTTCTTGCATCTGCTCAATGCACACTTACAGAGCTCTCCTACAGAGTGTTCAACAACTCTGTTTCATATGAGATTCAATTGCTCGAACCTCAGAGGTCTCTCTCTCTTTGTTCCTCAAAGGGATATATGTGCCCTCTTGGTGACTTCTCCTCAAATAAATCCTTGATGATATTACAAAGTGTTTAGCAACTCTATGGTGTCTTCTTCTTGACACTCTTCTCTCTCTAAACTCGAAATAGAGTTCTCTTGTGCACTCCTTGTGTTAGCACTCTATAAATTTGTTCTGTTGATTAAAAAATGACAGAAGTAACCTACAAACCAACTTTAGATCTAGGTACTAGCCTACTTAGCTCAGAGAGGGCTCTCTCATGTCACTTGGTGTGTCTTTGTCAATCAATGGCTAGGTTTTTTGTTTTGGGAGGTTTTTGTAAATTTGATGGAAAGGAAGGGGAGGGAGACTTAGGGCTATGGAATCAAAATTCTTAAACTGAATGAAAAAATTGACTGGCTAGTAGAACTCTTCATAGGATAAAGGCTAAGTGAGGTGATGAATATGAGTTATAAATCACATTTTGCAGAGTGTAGGAAGAAAAATAAAACAAGTAACTGCATCAGAGAATTAATGAAATTAATTATGAATTAGTTATGAAGAACTTAACATGGTTTAAATTTCTTAATCCAAGAGCATCACAAGATGAATTATGGTCTTTTAAACTATCCAATTTAAACAGAAGACAGTGTAAATGCAATTAAAGAACACAGGAAATGCATACAAGGAGAGAAGACAAAACTCATATCACCACCATTAGAGTCTTTTCATAGAGACTTCAAAAGCTTCTACATATGTATTCAATTCAGGTCCAGAAAACCACAATTGAATTCTGAACAACCAAAAATGTGCCCTTGCACTTATGCCAACATTAATACATTTGGAACTTCTAACATTTATACAATCCAAATTCCTTCAATTAGAAACTCATTACAATAGATGAAATGAAACATTTCATCTTCTAAAACTGATTTACAATAATTACAATTGACAGCTTCAGTATAGGAACCAATTACAATGATTAATCAAAAAATGTTTCATGAACCAAAAATCGTTTCCTCTGACTCTTCAACTTCTTCCTTTTCCATTTGTCATGTTTTGGTCCTCTATCTGATCTGCCATGTTTGATGACATATGGGCATTATCTATTGGTTCCTGGAAAACTGCACTTTGTTTTACCCAACCACGCTATCTCCTTCCACTTCAAGTCAGAAGGGATATCATAGTCCATAATTTATTTGATTAGGATCTTTAGGTCAATGAAAGAAGCATACGTCATGAGTGGAAGTCCAATCTTCATTGTTTTGAACTGATTCAAGATCTCAAAATCTGTAATCAAATATTCAACCAGGGTTTCTCCTTTCAAGTTTTCCTCTAGGCTTTCAAACTTGGAGTGATGTATTCTACATTGAGCGAGGTGAGAGTTGTATTCCTCATGATCATACAATTTTCCTTTGCCATCCCAAAATGGTGGGAGGCCTTCGATGAACAATCTTCAAACAGATCCTTGAATTCTTGTATACCAATTTTAGCAGGTTATGCTTGGCAATGACCCTCCTGGCCCATATGATCAATGTATTCCTATATTTGACCCCAATGGTTCGAAGTTCTGCAGTCGGGATGGAATTTAGAAGGTTTATGGAATTTTGGTCCCACTCTGATGGTTTCTTTACTAGGGTTTCATTTACAACAGTGCACCTACTTTTGGTTGTGATGGCCATGCTATATTTGTCATTGATGAAGTTCAAGTGCACCCTGAACTTGGTAGCTTCAACAATAATAGAATCCAAGATGGTCTGATTGGCTCCCTGCAACAGTCATTTTACCATCAACCTTGTTTTCAGCTTGTCTACTCCTTCCTACAAAGATTTATTCTCCTTTTGAAACCGAGCCATCCTCTCATCTTTTGTTTTCATTTCTTGATTGAATTTCTCTATGTCTCCCTTTAGCCCTTTGATTTCTCCCACCTCCAGGCTAACTTGTGACATAGCATGGACAATTCCTTTGGTGCTTGGCCCAACTTCTGCAATAAAATGTACAACTACAACCATGTTTGGTAATTTTTTATGTCCTTGTGACCAATTCACCTTTTCCTGCTCTAGTTGTAATACCTTGGCCTTGTAGTTCAATGCCTCTTGTCGAAATGCCTCCTTCTCCTTTTCTAGAAAAACCAGTTTTGTTGTTTGTGGATGCTTTGTGGCAGAAATTTTTAGTTTCTTCTTCAAGCTTTGAATCAAATTGTCCTTTTCATATAAGGAGGATTTCACTCCCTGAGTGCCTTCAGATTCTAGCCTCTTGACCTAAGTTTTCCAAGCTCTGCTGGATGATTTTTCTTGCCTCAACTTCCCTTCCAACTTTATTCCATAAGTTGATAGATTTCGATTCTTCAGGCTTAGGCCCAAGTAATCTGAATACAACATATCACTAGTATTCCTGTCAAATTTCACCTTGTCTGGAGCACTAATGTTGACATATTTTATCTTGATCTTAGACACTTTATATTCATCTGCAATTGCTATATTAAATGTCCTCTTCCCTATATCTCTTACTGTGAACAGAGAAGACTTATGCTAAGAAATAGTTTCTACTTCAGTTATTAACTCCCTCATTTCACCCATATCCAAGTTTCTTTTCTTAGCATATTGATGCAGGAGCATCTCTCCAGGTCATCCAGCCAGCTAGCCAGCCACGTCAGCGCGTGCATTCAAAGATGGAGAGAGGCACAACACTCATCTTCAATTTTGAATTTGAATGTAATTTAATGTTTTAGGTTGTTGAGCCATGAATTCGTGCTTTGTGTGGGCATTACAGTAGGTAGGCCTTTAATGTTTGTATGGTTGAGATATGGATCTGATTCTGGACTAGACAGCCCATTCAATGTAATTGAATAGGGTAGGTAGATTGGAGAGAAGAGAGATTGAAGAGCCCCCTCATGTAAAATATCAATTGCGATCTCATTTTGAGGAGAGTTGTAAGAGAATAGGAGTTGAGACTTTGATATAGTTCATGCTCAGGAACACCTTGTACAAACAGGCATTTTCCATTTTAATACAAACAACATTTTTTCCTACATATTTCCTATGTTGAATGAATGTCTATGAGTGTTCTATTTATGATGTGAATGTATGTTGTGATTGTACATTTGCAGGTTGTTGATTTCAGGTTTGAGAGGTCTTTGAGGCTTCATACCAGGAGGGTGTGACAAAACTCTTCGGGTTCTGATAGCCAGTGCACTGAAGCACTTCTGAACTCCGTGGATTCAGACATAGACGTGCCAGGTGGGAACAGAAGCTGAAGTCATTAACTCGGAGGAAGACCTTTGAGGTTGTTGAACACCTCAGGAGGCAAGGCTGTGGAGAAAAACAGTTGTAGATAGAAGCTCTGAGGAGTTTTGTAAAGCTCTGGCAGGTGGGCATTGAGCAGGTGCAAAGGAGTGCATAGAGGAAATCTATTGAGAGTCGGAAGCAGAAAGAATCTCTGAAGAGTTCTGTAAAGCTCTGCCAGGTGGGCATTGAGCCAGTGCAAGGAGTGCACAGAAGAAGAACTTTGTTGTGAGCTCATTAGAAGCAAGAATCATCTGAGAATTCTTGATACTCTACTAGGAGGGCATTGAGTAAGTGCTAGAGTGCATAGAAGGAACTCTTTGAGTTCAGAGATTGAAGAAGAGTCCACTGAAGGATCTTCGCAGGGTTGTTGAACACCCTGAAAGAATCAGTAATAGGTTTCTTGAGAAGACAGATAGCTAGGAGGGCATTGTATTTATCCATCTGAGGGAGAAGGGAAGAAGGAATTATTTTCCTTAGAGGACTGAGTCTTAGAGAAGCTCAAAAGGGATATCACCTTTGTGTGTGCGAAGACTCTGTTGTAGAGAGGAAGTCGGAATCCTTCAAGGATTCGGGAGCTAAGATCAGGAGAAGCAACGGTTTTATATGCACAGGCGAGGACTCAAGTTGCAGAGCTCGCAAGCAAAGAAGAAAAAAGGTTGAGGCCTTTGAGCATTTAAAATTCTTCCAAGTCCGAAAGAAAAGTGCCAAGGCTCAGCAGGAGCAACAGCTTCCATCGGATTAGCCAAAAAGATCTGGACCATTGAAGGTTTCCATGTCCAGGAGGCAGTACAAGAGAAGCACACAGGAGAAATGATCTAAGCCATCAAATCTTGAGTGAAGAACCCGACAGCCATTGGATCTGTCAGGAGTTGCATGAGGTTTAAACCCTCACACATAGAGCAATAGAAGCGAAGTCCCAAAAAGGTTGGAGATTGGGATATCGACGTTCGAGAGTTCAGGAGTCTGGAGGAAGAAAGTCCAGGAACTCGACATCAGAAGTCTCGAAGAGGCGAGATTAGATATGAACCGTTCGTCTGGGAGATGACATGTGTCACAAGATCGCCCATATCGGGGATTCGGACATCAGGGTTTAGAGAAGGAAGTCCTTGACATCGTGAGTGGCGAAGTTGCGAGAAGATCGGGACCGTCCATTTGAGGAGGATAGGTGGAAGATATCTATGGATCTCGTGAACTCGAAGGTTCGCAAGGTGAGAGCCCAGGATTTGGGTGCTCCAAGTCGTGAGTGGCGAAGTCGCGAGAGAATCACAGTCGTCCATCTGAGGAGGACAGGTGGCAACAATCTAGGGATCTCGTGAAGTGTCGAAGAGATCCAGGATTCAGGTCTCGTGAACTCGGAAGTTCATAGGGTGAGGGCCCAAGAGTTGGGTGCTCCAAGTCGCGAAGTCACGAAGTCATGAGGAGCGAAGACAGTTGTTGGATCCGGTTCAAGGGAGCACCGTTGGATCAGAGCCTCATTACGTGTTTTGTGTACTCAGAGGTTCGGAGGTTCAGAGGACCTCGTCTCAACATCAGAAGTTGTGAAGTGTCAAGAGCCAAGGCACGAGTGTGGACATGTGGCAGAACCACAAGGTGGGGCCCACATGATTGACAGGTGGACACACATCGCCTGGAGAAGGGAGTCAACACTCTGTTGAATTCTCGCATCTCGAGGATTTGTAGGATAAGAGCATGAGAGATCAACCCTTTGACTCATGAAGGTGTGAGTAGCGAGAGGAGCTAGCGTTAAGCTTAGCCGGTGGTCATGCGCAGAAGGTGTTGACAAAAGAGGAGCTATACCCATTTCATGATCTCAAGTATCGCAGGATTGAGAAGGAAGAGTCAGGATCTTCGACTCACGGACTCATGAGATCGTGAGTTACGACAAACAAATTTGGGTTAGGCCCTTGGTCATAGAATTATGGTCGCTTGGGGAGATAGGATCTCGTGCCTAGTGTTGTTCGCACAGGGGAGCTTCCTAAAGGACCTGTGGATCAATTGGAAGGAGATTCCAGTAGGGAATCGAAAGAGTCTCTTTGGCTCATGAAATAGATTGAACGATCCTTAAAACCGGGAGGTCACACAGAGACTTTGTCAAGGTAGAGGTGGTGGTCTACGTCAGGTTTGGTATCAGAACGAGAACTTTGTCTGTAGATTTTAGGCAGAGAAGCAGAAGGCAAAAGAAGACAGAGTGTTGGAGACTCTGTGGTGATTGCTTCTAGGTGAGCAGCAGGTTTGCCAAGAGAGAAGATAGAGACAGTGATATGGATACTAAAGGTCATAGATATGTTGGAAGGAATAACCCAAAGCTTATGAGAAGATCTGAAATAGATGAAGAGCTCACTGATATAAGGGCAGAAATGGAAAATCTTGCATTTCGGATGTAGCAGAATACAAGGTTGAGATGGGTATACAAATGGCCCATGAGGAAGACGAAAGAAAAATGGCCATTCAAGCAGTTAATGGCTAGGAGATAGTGTAGGTTGTTAAGAGGGTGGTTGAGTCATGCTAAAAACCTCAACAGACCAGAAGAGAGGGTTCAGATATGTGAGCCAGAGACTGGGAGAAATATCATCGATGCTGAGGATGAAATGGGATCAGATGAATATCTCAAGCTTTTCCAGGAGGGAAGAGAGGAAATTCCCAATTGTCGGGTGGGAAAAGAGTTGAGATCACTATGGGGTCTCATAGAATGTCATGAGGACAGCCAGGAAATTTCACATTTCCAGGTGGCCAATGGATCGAGACCGTTGCAGGATCTCATGGACTACCAGGAGGGAAACAAAGAGTTTTCAATTTGCCAGGTGGGCATGAGAACAGAGATGGGAATGTCTGAAAGTCTCATAGACTCAAAGGTAAGTTCAATTCATCCTGGGGTGTTGATGAAGATGGGATCAGTTGATCTCATAGTCTACCAGGAGGGCAGCGAAGAAATCCCAATTTGTCAAGAGGGAAGGGATCAGCAGATGGGACTATCTGAGGGTCTCATAAATTCAGAGGTGATTTTGAATCATCCTGAGGAGATGACAAAAGAGGAGGATCAGAGGAGCCTTCTAATGATTGGGGGAATTTCGATATTCCTACCATTTGGCCAAGAGGAGGTAGAAACCTACGTTGCAGATGTTGAGGTAGCAATAGCAGGAGAAGGACAACCAGCTGAGACTATCAAAGAAGAATTGGAGCAGATATTTGAGGCTGCCCAAGTAGAAGAAGAAGATGAGCATTATGAGGAGTGGCTCGATATTTTCAGCTAGGAAACTGAAAAGACTGCAGCATTGGAGCTTGCAGAAGTGGAGGAAGAGGAGGAAGCAGACAACATTAGTTTGGCTGATCTGTATGAAAAAATTGAATCCCTAGAGAGAAGGGTGATAGTGCAGGGCATGCACATCCAATAGGTGAAGTTGGAAGCAGATGAAGAAGGCATGGGAGATCACAGTAATATACCCAATTACAAAAAACAATTGTTGCTGGAGAGACTGCATGAACAGGGCCAGCCACTGGAGCATCTGGATGAAGTGATCGAGGAGATCGGGGAGCTGATGTTAGGGTTAGCAGAAAATGTCAGCAGAGAGAAACTGAGTAGAAGAAAATAAGCAGCAGTAGCAACGTAGAAGCAACAACAACAACAGGGACATGGAGCAGATGAACAGCTCCAGAAATTTATTTGGGATCCAGGAGGATTTCCACAGCTGAGATGGGAAGCTCATGAGCAGGAGCTCATGAATTTTGCAGCTGAGGAGTATGATGCAGGAGCATCTCTCCACATTAGCCAGCCATCTAGCCAACCACATCAGTGCATGCATTCAAAGTCGAAGAGAGGCGCATCCCTCATCTTCAATTTTGAATTTGAATGTAATTTAATGTTTTAGGTTGTTGAGTCGTGAAGCCATACTTTGTGCGGTCATTAGAGTAGGTAGGCCTTTAATGTTTGTATAGCTGAGATCTAGATCCGATTCTGGACTAGACAACCCATTAAATGTAATTGAATAGGGTAGGTAGATTTGAGGGAAGAGAGCTCGAAGAGCCCCCTCATGTAAAAGATCAATTGCGATCTCATTTTGGGGAGAATTGTAAGAGAAGAGAAGGAGCTGAGACTTTGATATAGTTCATGCTCAAGAACACCTTGTACAAATAGGCATTTGCTATTTTAATACAAACAACATTTTTTTCTGCATATTTCCTGTGTTGAATGAATGTCTGTGAGTGTTCAATTTATGCTGTGAATGTATGTTGTGATTGTACATTTGCAGGTTGTTGATTTCAGGCTTGAGAGGTCTTTGAGGCTTCATACCAGGAGGGTGTGATAGAATGTTGCAGGTTCTGATAGTCAGTGCACTGAAGCACTTCTGAACTCTGCGGATTCAGACAAAGAAGTGGCAGGTGGGCACATAAGCTGAAGTCATTAACTTAGAGGAAGACCTTTGAAGTTGTTGAACACCTCAGGAGGAAATGTTGTGGAGAAACACAGTTGCAGATAGAATCTCTGAGGAGTTCTGTAAAGCTCTGTCAGGTGGGCATTGAGCAGGTGAAAAGGAGTGCACAAAGGAACTCTATTGAGAGTCGGAAGCAGACAAAATATCTGAGGAGTTATGTAAAGCTCTTCCAGGTGAGCATTGAGCCAGTGCAAGGAGTGCACAGAAAACGAACTCTGTTGTGATTTCATTAGAAGAAAGAATCATCTGAGAATTCTCGATACTCTGCCAGGAGGGAATTCAGTAAGTGCTATAGTGCACAGAAGGAACTCTTTGAGTTCAAAGATTGAAGAAGAGTCCACTGAAGGATCTTTGTAGAGTTGTTGAACACCCTGAATGACTTAGTAATAGGTTGCTTGAGCAGACAGATAGTTAGGAGGGCATTGTATTTCTCCATATGAGGGAGAAGGGAAGAAGGAATTATTTTCCTTATAGGTATGAGTCTTAGAGAAGCTCAGAAAGGATAGCACCTTTGTGTGTGCGAAGACTCTGCAAGAGCACAGAAGTCAAAATCCTTCAAGGATTCGGGAGCTAAGCTCGGGAGAAGCAACAGTTTTATAAGCGCATGTGAGGACTCAAGTTGCATAGCTTGAAGGCAAAGGAGAACAAAGGTCGAGGCCTTTGAGCATTTGAAATTCTTCTGAGTCCAGAAGAAAAAGCGCCAAGGATCAGTAGGAGCAATAGCTACCATCGGATAAGCCGAAAAGATCTAGACAGTTGAAGGTTTCCACGTCCAGGAGGCAGTACAGGAGAAGCACTCAGAAGAAATGATTTGAACCATTAGATCTTGAGTGAAGAACCCGACAGTCATTGGATCTATCAGGAGCTGCACGAGGTTTAAACCCTCACGCATAGAGTAGTAGAAGCGAAGTCCCAAAAAATTTGGAGATCGGGATATCAGCGTTTGGGAGTTTGGGAGTCCAGAGGACAAAAGTCCGAGCACTCAACATCAGAAGTCTCGAAGAGCCAAGATTAGATCTGAACCATTCGTCTGGTAGTGGACACGTGTCGCGAGATCTCCCATATCAGGGATTCCGACATTAGGGTTCAGAGAAGGAAGTCCTTGACTTCACGAGTGGCAAATTCATGAGAATATCAGGACCGTCCATTTGAGGAGGACAGGTGGCATAGATATAGGGATCTCGTGAACTCGAAGGTTCGCAAGGTGAGAGCTCAAGATTTGGGTGCTCCAAGTCGTGAGTGGTGAAGTCGCGAGAGAATCGCAGCCATCCATCTGAGGAGGATAGGTGGCAGAAATCTAGGAATCTCGCAAAGTGCCGAAGAGATCCAGGATTCAAGTCTTGCGAACTCAGAAGTTCGCAGGGTGAGGTCCCAAGAGTTGGGTGCTCCAAGTCGCGAAGTCACAAAGTCATGAGGAGCAGAGATAGTTATTGGATCTGGGTCAAGGGAGGACCGTTGGATCAGAGCCTCATTGCGTGTTTCACATACTCGAAGGTTTGGAGGTTGAGAGGACCTCGTCTCGACATCAGAAGTTGCAATGTGATGAGATCCGAGGCACGAGTGTGGACACATGGCAGAACCACAAGGTGGGGCCCGCGTGATTGACTGGTGGACACGCGTCACTTGGAGAAGGGATTCAACACTCCATTGACTTCTTGCGTCTCAGGGATTCACAGGATAAGAGAATGAGAGCTCAACCCTTTGACTCGCGAAGGTGCGAGTAGTGAGAGGAGCTAGCATTAAGCTTAGCCAGTGGTCACGCACGGAAGGCGCTGACAAAAGAGGAGCTATACCCATTTCATGATCTCGGGTATCGCAGGATTAATAAGGAAGAGTCGGGAGCTTTGACTCACAGACTCACGAGATTGCGAGTTACGATAAGTGACTTTGAGTTAGGCCCTTGGTCATAGCATTGTGGTCGCTTGGGGAGATAGGAGCTCACGCCTAGTGTTGTTGGCCCAGGGGAGCTTCCCGAAGGACCTGTGGATCAATTGGAAGGAGATTCCAGGGAATCGAAAGAGATGCTTCAGCTCATGAAATAGATTGAACGATCCTTAAGACCGGGAGGTCGTGCAGAGACTCTGTCGAGGTAGAGGTGGTGGTCTACATCACATATTGATTTTCCAAATCCTCTTTAGATTGATAGGCTGCTTGAGATGCCTTATCAAAGATGTTATTTTTTCTGCTGAAATTTCTTGAGCCGCCTTCACTTTGGAGCTTGCTTCCTTTCCCAACTTCTACAGTGATGATGCCACTCTCCACCATATCCATATTCACTTGTTCTTTAGGATCTTCCTCTTTTAGATCCACTATCTGTGGAGATTGTGTGATCTTCATCTTCTTAGGGGAAGTCTACTGACTACTAGTACCCAGGGCCTTTGAACTGCTTATCTTGCTATAAAAACTTACTTTGGGGACTTTAACTATCATCTTCTGAGGAGTTTGATGTGTTTGATTCTATTGCAGGGTTGCCTCCACTTGTTATGTTTGAGTTGGTTGCAAGATTGCTTCCATATCGACACAAACATCTAGATTTGCCAATTTGTCAAAACCCTCAACATGTTCATGCTCATAGGGAGCATGTTTGTTCATCTGTCTTCTCTTGGATATGATCTGATGTGGATCATATCTTCTTCTTTGTAGCTATGAAAAACAAAAAAAATTGATATTTTCTTGGACCTGAGATAAATATGATGTTTTCTTGACAATGAAGGGTCCAATGATGAAATGAAAATTGAGGTTGGATACCTTGTGTAATTTCAGGAATTGTTCTGTCTCTGATATGATTCTTTTCCTGATGAACTCAAGGGAAAATAATCTATGTGTCATAAAAATAGGCATAAGATAGGGGGATTGATGACAACCATAAACCCACATCATTTTTGAATGCATGAACATTACGCATTCTCACACTCTGTTTTCTGGATTTGGCTGTAAATAACTCCTCATGTCATCCAGAACTCTTGGTAGGCTGGTGTTGAAAATCAAGTTGTAAAGCTTGGACATGACCTTGTTGATAAAAATGAGCAATGTGATCCTCTTACATTCAGTTGATATGAATTTTTCTTCAGGAAACTCTCTCCTTTTTTTTTCCAGGAAAATCTTCAGCAAGTATGTGTAATATCTGAAATGTCTTAGTGACTGAAAATTCACTAGCTATTTGTGGATATTATCGGCTATGAATTTATCAAAGTTGATGCAGACTGACCGACTGGAATATGACTAGAAAAATGCCAACAAAAAACCTAACATGACCTCAACCACATACTTGTCATTATCTAGACCTAAAATCTGACTCGGTATGGAACAGACACATTGGACTTCAATAACCATGACATTAACACTCATTGGCAGGGACAGACTTTCAGAAATATGCTCTGGTTTGACAATTGTTCGTAAGAATAGGTCTTCAACCTATGATGGGAACTCCTGTAAAACATAATTGACTTTTCTTCCTCAAAAGGTTCAGACACTGCGGAGAAGGACTATGGTATGCCGAGGGCACTTTGAATTGACAGACTCTCTACCCTACACAGGACCTCAGACCCCTCTTTATTTAAGACAACTTTCTCTTCCTATGAATATTGATCTCCACACTAACCTATGAATTCAGATAAATGGAATGCAACCTCGACATTGTAAGGGATTATAGTGGCCTGGACTGTTTCAAGTAAGGGTATCTACTTCCCTACATTATCAGACAAATTATCTCTAGACATGGAGATGGGTGAAATGGTGATTTTAGTGTCAAAAACATATGAATCTTAGTCAATTAGGGATTCTTCATTTGACACGGGGTCTTGCTTTGCTACTGACATAATGATAGGGTCCATAGTGGTGATGAAAAATACCTGCAAATAAGCGGAAAAGGCATGAGATTGGCATGATGTTCAGCTTTAGTTTGAATGGAGTGATTGCACCAACTTTCAATGTTCTAGTATTTGAAAAAATATTAAAATAACGACGAGCACCCCTTTTATATACTTTCCCAATTTTGGGGACGAGAAGAAGTATTTTGGGGAAACCTGTTATCCTTTCCAGAAACCATGGTTTACTTTTCGGCCCACTTTCGAGAATTATCCTCCGCGCAATTCCTCCCCCCGAAACGATCCCCAACCGTTCATCTGTAGCACCTGTGATATGCCACCTCTCAAATCCCATCAACTCCACACTACCGCTATATTTAGCCTCCTCCTTATAGACTTGGCCCTGTCCTCTAGTTTTTCATGCCTCCACATCAGTTTAGCGTTGTGCTAATTTCTGAAAATGAGATTTCACACAAAATATTTTATGGTGATAACATGGGTTCCAACTGGGATTGTTATCCTCTCTGTGAGGTAGCAAAGAACGATAGACTGATTGCCTACCCATTGGGCTATTATTTAATCCTGCAACTAAATTTACCAACTTTTATTGGGAAAACTCAAAATCTACTCAACATAACTCAAGGCCTTCACCTCGAGCTTCAACTCTGTTGATTTAATTTCAACTGCTTCAACCAAAAAAACAAAATGGTTATATACAATGAATGGAAAGGGTGATGGTTACTTTAAATGATATAATGTTTGAGGAACCTGCCATTCAGAGGTCTTCCTCCAACGATGTATCCATTACTTTCATGTATCATATAGTCATTATTCCCATGGTACGCCACAATTTTAAAAGCTCCCAGCCATAGATGGTCGAATTTCCCATGCTTTCCCTTGTCTTCATTTCTGGCATCCCATATCAATACCAAGTCTCCCACATTGAAATCATCCTCCTTGGTATGCATGTCAAAATCCTTTTTAATCTTGTCTTGGTGCAGCTCAGCATTGTTGAAGGATTTTTCTCTTGCTTGTTAAACATTGATCAGTTCATCTTTTCTTCTTCGAGTGGCATCTATTTCAACATCTTTCTCCTATAAAAACCTCATCACTGGAAACCCTAATGTAGTAGGAAAAATTTCTTCTGTGCCATAAAGAATCTGGAAGGGTGAAGTGGCAATGGATCTTTTTGGAGTGATCCTGTCAACCCATAGTGCATGGAAGAGCTTTTTGTGCCAAGATTTTTTGTTATCTTGCATCATCTTTTTGATAATTCTAGTTAAGCTCTTATTTGATTACTCAACCAACCCAATACCTTGAGGGTAATAAGAAGTGGAGTGCCCAAGAGTTGTATTGTAGTCATTGCAAAATTTCTCCATATTTTTGGACTTAAATGTTTTTGCATTGTCTGTAATGATTTTGATTAGACACCCAAACCTGGAAAAAATATTGTCTTCAAAAAACTGGATGATAACAGCATCTGTGGCCTGCCTGTTGCGAACTGCCTCAATCCACTTGGCGAAGTAATCTGTGGTTGTCAGAATTCACTTGTGTTGATCTGAGGACTATGGATTAATTTCTCCTATGAAATCAAGGACCCATTGTCTAATAGGTTCTTCAATAGAGATGGGCTTCAAGGGAAAAGGCTACAATTTTCTCTTCCCATAAAAAAATTTGCATTCATGACATCTTGAAACCTCTTTGTAGACATCACAAAAAATGCTAGGCCGATAGAAACCAACCCTCAATATCTTATGCACAATATTTTTCCAATAATGGTGTCCACCACAGTCACCCTTATGGAATTCTCTAATGGTCCTCTCTGCTTCTTCCTCCAGCAAACAACTCAACAAGATTCCCCTTGGATCCTTCCAATATAGATATTGATTTACAACACAAAACTTTGTTTCTTTCAGCTTTAAGAACCTGTCCTTAGTTTTACTTAATTTAGGAGGAGCCTACAAATTTCTCAACACATAAATGATATCTGCATACCATGGGGATTCAAAGAATATTTGGGATATCTGGGGAACCCTTTCTCCTTCTGGATCTGTTGACAAGTCAACAATGAAATTTATTCCCAGGAGCTCACAATTTATCTGTTCCATCAGCTTTGCAAGTCCCCACCCCTTGATAAAATTTGTAGGTTTAATATCAAGGTCATATTCCAAAAACACAACTATCCACTTTCCCCTTTTTGCCTCAAGGTCAGGCTAAGTTAAAATGTCTTTCACATAACTGTTGGGCACATAACAAATGGTATGAGAATGCAATATATAAACTCTGAACTCATTTAGGGCCTTGACCAGTGCATATGCCTACTTTTCCATGATATCATACTTCAATGGGAAATCCCTCAATGTCTTGATATAGTATTCTATAGGCTTCTCAAAAAATTTCTCATCCTTTTGTAGTAAAACACCAACAATGGTGTGCTCTGAGGAAAAAGAGAACAATATAAAATGTTTTTCAAAATTAGGACTGGCCAGTACTAGGGCCTTGGTCAATGCCACTTTGATGTCTTCGAAGGATTTTCTGGCTTCAGGGGTCCACTTTATCTCATTTCCTTTCTTGAGCATGTTAGTGATATACTTTATGATTTCAACCAGGTTAAAGATGAATCTTCTCAGAAAAATCACTTTCCCCAAGAAAGATTGCACTTATTTTTTGCTTCTGGGTGTGCAAATTTTTAAGATCCCCTCAACTCTGTTAGGATCTATATTTATCCCCTCTTTTTAAATAATGTGACTCAACAACTTCCCTTCTTCCATGCCAAAATTTGATTTCTTGGGGTTCAATGAAATGCCAAACTTTCTACACTTCTGAAAAGCCCTTTTTAAATGCTTGAGAGGTTCTTCATCAGAAATTGAATACACAGTGATATAATCTAAGTAAATAACAATTCATCTTTCTTTCTCATCAGAAAAAGCTATGTCCATATCCCTTTGAAATGTTTCCCCTACATTCATGATCCCCAAAAGGCATATTTTCATACATGAAGGTACCCCACTCTGTTTTGAATGTTGTCTTTTCATGATCATGAGGGTGCACCATGATTTGATTGTACCCATAGAAACCATCCAACATTGACATCTTTTGAGAACCTACCACTTTCTGTAGAATTTGATCCATCTTAGGCAGTGGGTAGTTATCCTTGATAGACACAATGTTTAGATTTCTGAAGTCCACACACAACCTGATCTCTCCACTCATCTTTCTGACATGCACTAGATTTTCCACCCATTTAGAAAACCAAATAGATACTATGATCTTGCCTTCAAACAAATTCTTTATCTCTTTCTCAATCAAGGGAAACAACAAAGGATTTATCCCTCTTAATTTGTGTTTGAAAGGTTTAGGATCTTCTTTGATTGGGATCATATGTTGAATTACCTTGGTGTCATAAACTTTCAGATCTTCATAACTCCAGGAAAAAACATCAGGCAATTCTTTCATTAAATTGATATATCTTTTCTTAACTTCTGGGTTGAGTTTTTTGGACATATTAATGATCTTGGGATCTTCCTGAGTCCCAATGTTGCAATCTTCAACATCCCCTTCATTTACTGTAATTTTTGGACTACTGGCCACATCATTGTTATCAAAAACATTCTCCAATGGGACCAGGCCTTTGGGAATGATGTTACTTTTCAGTCGCACCATATATCTACCAATGATCTAATTTTTGAAGTAACCATCCTTTGTGAACACAATTGCATCTATCTCTTCATCACAATATTCTTCATCAATATTCAAATTCTCATATCCATCTTCCATTTTGAGGAAATTTTCTATTTATTTATCATCTTCAAAAGCATGTTAGTACTTAATATTATCAAACACTGTTGGTCTATGCTTGATCTCAATTTCATATCCCCTTCTAGGAAATATTGAAATTTTGAAAATGGAAGTTGAAGTAGCAAGGGCATAAACAATCTGATTTTGACCCCTTGGAATCGATGTGAGGCTATATTCTGAAAATTCCTCAAGAAGATAAGCACTGTATTCCTGTATGCTCTTAATCTGGGATGATTTTCTTGATATATTCCCTTTTCCTGATTTATGATCAACTCAAAATCCCCATGAACAACTATCCTCTTAGCACCCGTTTCTTTTAAATCCTTCAATCCTAACACTAGTGCCTCATATTCAACCATGTTGTTTTTGCAATCAAAAGCAAGCTTATAAGAGAACATTTTTGTAGCCAATATCGGGGGGTTAATCCACACACCAGCTCCTTCCCCCTCTATGTTGACAGCTCCATCAAAGCTCATGCTCCACATCTCATTTTCTGCACTATCCTACTGTTCTGAAATTTTCTCAATTCGTTGATCAAATTTGTCTTTGACATCCATATCAATCTCTGGCCCTTTCTCTTCAAAACACAAATCATTGAAGAAAATGGAAGAACCCATCTCAGTCTCCACATAGTAGATGAGATGGTTATTCGGTTGGGCCTTGTTACTAACCATGTATTTGAGAAAAACCTCCCTGTACAATCTCCTATCTTGACCAAAGATAGGAATGGTGGCGTATGACATATCCATCTGTAGAATTCCATTCAACTTTGCAGCCCATGACCTAGATAATAGCATGCCAAACTTGGGAGGGATATCAGCAACCACTAAATCCATGACCATATTCTTAGCTAGAATTTGAGACAAAGACACCACCGTATATTTGATTAGGCCTAGGCATTTCACCTTCCTTGAATCAAAGGAGAAAATATCTTTGTAAGGGCTTGTGATGTCAAGGCCCAATTGGTCCATGACCACCTTGGGCCTCAGGTTATGCGATGCTCTTGAATCCAGCATGGAGTTGTGCAGATTCATATCATCGATCTTCAGGCTGACATAGAAAGGGGGGAACTCTTCAACATCACTATTTTCCTCTACACGTGGCCCAAATAAGATGGAAGGATGATCATATTGTATGTTCAAAGTGTCAGAAGTTTCTTCCATCTTGATCATCTTGATGATCTGATTTCTATATTCATTGTTCTTGATCAATTCATTGAATGGTATAGATATTTTGATCTCGACCATCTCACTTTCAAAATTAAACGAGGATGAGATTTTCTCTATCTCTTTGATGATTGTCTCCTTTCTTGTTCCAAGTACCTTTTTCTAGGATTCTTCCTTATGCTTTCATTTGTCCACGACATCTTTTGTAGCAAAGTCCTTTTTAGGCTGACTTAAAGAAGGTATGTTATTCTGAGCTTCTTTGGCAGGATTTCCCTTTGGAGGGTTTGTAGGCACCTTCTGGTTTCGAAGGTTATATTGTCTTTGGATTTGCATGATGGCATTCTGCAACCCTGTTTGGTAATCTTATCTTTCTACTGACAACCTTTCATCATTTTCTTGCATGAATATTTCATTAGCATCCATGAACTAGTCATGTTATTCTTTAGTCAAAAATACCTTTATCTCATCATCATCGCAACAATGCATGTTGTCTTCAAAATTTTCATCATAATTCTCATTAACATAATTATTTCAAAAAGGAGGTCTTATTTGTTGATCCCCCTGATTCCTATGATCTTTTTGTTTGATTTGTGGGACTGTTGGTATTCTCTGATTCCTGGGTGGAACATCATCCCATTCTCTAGTGTTAGGATTATTATCTAAAGCCATCCTCTCCATCATTTTCTCTAAATTTTTCATCATCATTTCAAACCTTTCTTCTGATGTTTGTGAGGTTGAAGGATGTTCCTTATCTTGGAATTTGTTCATGTCCTTGTCAGAGTTAGATTTGATCTTTCCTAAGGCCATTAGATTTACTTCCACTTCTATTGCATCATTCATTGTGTCATCTAATGAAGTAAATCTTCTCTCCCTCAACAATAAAGCAAAATCACTTTCAAAGGAATCAACATATCTGAGTTGAGTAGCTTTAGGAGGGGGTTTTACCTCAGTAGAAATTAGATTATAGACCTTCACAAATATTGCTGAAAACTACTGCACTGTTTCGTTAGGTGACATCCTCATATTCTTATACTGGGTTAACAACTAGACGGGGGTTCTCTTGTCGCCCCACTTTGAAAGAAAATTAGTTTCAAATGATTCAAAATTTATGATATTGGCTATGGGGAGAGCTATGAACCACTTTTTGACTTCTCCTGCAAGACTTTGTGCAAATAGCCTCATTTTTGCATCCTCAAAATCTACTTCTTCTAAGTCTATAAAATCAATGAACCAATATAGATGCTTTTCGGATGACACACTACCTTCAACATCATACAACTTAATCCTTAGATTATACTCCCGGGGTAAGTCATGTAACTGAGAAGGAAGTAAAAGAGGGGAAAACCTAGCTGCCATGGTTGTTGTGAAGACTTGAAGTGGATTTTGGTTATGATTATGGATCACAATAGGTTTGGTAGAGGTAACTAAAATTAAATATTGGAACCTCTTCCTATCAAAGATGACTTCACTCAAACAAGATTAAGATTTAGTTCTGAATAGAGGTTGCTTAAATTTCACATCAAACTCAAGATATTCAATGCTTGTTACTCCATCTTTGGGAAAGGATAGATATCTGTCTAAGCGCAAATATGGGATTATTTTACTTTCTTTTCTTTTGTGTACAATTTTCTCAGGATCAGACACAAGGATTGTTGCTTCTGGGTCTGGGTTTCTCCTGGTGTGAATTCTCTTGGGAGCCAGGATTCTTAGCTCAAACTACTTTGTGCTACTGGTCTCTTGGTAATGGAGTTGCCAAGGTAAATTTGGTCTCAGCCAATAATGTTAGAGTTACTTCACACACACCTAGGATTTATTTTTCCTAAGGTTATTCCTTGTTTATTAGTCATAATTAGTTATTATCCAGTCTCCTATATTTTAGGGGAGAATATTCCACCTGGAGAATATTCTCTTTCAGTTGACTCTTCAAATTGACTAGATGAGTTGAGTTTAGATGTTGCATTGGTTTTGTCACCATGCAACATTCGGATCATCACCAACTCACTACTCTTTTTTCAGTCAGTTAACTGCAAACTAGTTGACTAGTTAACTCGACTGAGTGGTAGTTCACTCCCGTAACTACCTGAGAGACTAGACTAGGTGGCAGTTTACTCTTGTAACTATTGGTGTGTGTCCAGATCAATCTATACCGCCACTATGGCTCATTATTTACTCATGTATCCTATATCTATTGTAAATTATTCACTCTTTATGTGTGGAATACGGTTAATGAGAATTCTTCCATTCTTTCTATCTTGCTTCTTCTTTCTCAATTTATCTCTGCAAATTTGTGTAGTATTTTCTAGCTAGATCTATTTTGTGCAGGTTCAACACATTTACATTCTATCAGAGCCTATGTACTACTAAACAAAATCTACAGCAAATTATTTTTGCAGGTACTAAAGATTGAAGACAACAAAAGATGGATTATTCGCCAGAAATACTTCTCACGCCTCATAACTATTTGGAATGGAAGCCAAAAATTATTCTTATGCTTAGATGCAGAGGTTTGTACCAAATAACTATGGAAATGGAAGTAGATCATAATTCTGTTGATGAGAAAAATGACTTTCTCAATAGACAAGATATGGCCATAGGATGTATCATCTATTTTATTTCTCCCGAAATTCTCCATCAAGTATATGATGACTCAAAAGAATTCACTCCAAATGATTTATGGATCATATTGGAGGTTTTATTTGGGAATAAGGAAGAATGCATCAAAATTTTGACAAGATAGAGAATGTAGAAAATCCACTGGAAGATAAATCATCTCAGTTTGAAGAGCCTTCTACACGAGTATCTACAGAAATTTGTATTCCAATAACTAAAGATGATGTCAACTCCATTTCAGATTTGTTTTTTGAAATTCTTGTGGAATATATATGGCATGCATATCAGGAGTCACATGCAGATATTTTTCCATGCGCAATGCATGCATCTCAAGAGTCAAAAAGGGAGTTGTGCACATCAGAGACCATTCTGATCTTTTTTGAGAAACAATTGCAAAAAAAAATTGGATATTTGAATATTCCCTTAGTGAAAATATCCAATTTTAAAAAACAAATCATCTGAAACGGAGTCTGGAAAGTGAAGTTATGATCTTTTCAAAATCAACAAAATTTCATCATTTTTCTAGAAACGGTCGCATGGTTTTCAAAATTTCATCCAAAATTTCTTTGGATATTATTCATTACAAGAAGATAAAGTGGATATGTGTGGAAATATCAATGATGCATATACTTCATCAGATCCATGCAGACATCAACATCTTCAATAAAATCTTCAAAGAGCACAAACTTGCACAGTTGTGAGGTCTTTTTGGAGTGAAGGACATGGTTGCTTGGCAACTGCCTTTTGTTCCTTATCATTTTTTATTTTATGCATTGTAATTTGAGGGGGGGTTTTGTTCCCATGAGGTTTTCCCTCTTTCCTCGTTTAGTTCGGTATATCTTTTGTATTTGGGTACCTAACATGGCCTCGTAGCCGAGACCCATTCTTTATTTTCACCATAGTGATGTTCAAGGGGGGTGTTGGAGTTACCTCACACACACCTAGAATTTATTTTTCCTAAGGTTATTCCTTGTTTATTAGAATTTATTTTTCCTAAGGTTATTCCTTGTTTATTAGTCATAATTAGTCATTATCCAGTCTCCTATATTTTAGAGGAGAATATTCCACCTAGAGAATATTCTCTTTCAGTTGACACTTCATTTTGACTAGTTGAGTTGAGTTTAGATGTTGCATTGGCTTTGTCACCATGCAACATTGGGATCATCACCAACTCACTACTCTTTGTTCAGTTAGTTAACTAAAGACTAGTTGACTAGTTAACTCAGTTAGGTGGCAGTTCACTTTCATAATTGCCTGAGAGACTAGACTAGGTGGCAGTTTACTCTTGTAACTATTGGTGTGTGTCCAGATCAATCTAGACAACCACTATGGCTCATTATTTACTCATGTATCCTATATCTATTGTAAATTATTCACTCTTTATGTGTGGAATACGGTTAATGAGAATTCTTCCATTCTTTCTATCTTGCTTCTTCTTTCTCAATTTCTCTCTGCAAATCTGTGTAGTATTTTCTAGCTAGATCTATTATGTGCAGGTTCAACACATTTACAAATAAGGTGTTTGATTCAGTGTCACCCTCAGGAATAAAATATGAATCTTTAAGTCATTCTTTTCCCATGGAATATTTCACTTTCGATCCCCGACAGTGGTGCTAGAATGTTATCACTTTGTAAATTTGCTCGACTGATAAACAAACGACACAGGTAACATACAAACCAAGTTTAGAGCTAGGTACTAGCCTGCTCAACTCAGAGAGGTCTCTCTTGTGTTACTTGGTGTGTCTTTGTCAATCAATGGATAGGTTTGTTGTTGTGGGGGTTTTTATAAATTTTTTGGAAAGGAAGGGGAGGGACACTTAGGGCTATGGAGTCAAAATTTTGAAATTCAATGAAAACATTGATTGGCCAGTATAAATATCTATAGGATAAAGGTTAAGTGAGGCAATGAATCTAAGTTATAAATTGTAGTTTGCAGAGTGTAGGAAGAAAACGAAAACAAGTAACTACATTAGAGAATTAATTAAATGAATTCTGAATTAGTTATGAAGAACTTAACACAGTTTAAATTGCTTAAGCCAAGAGAATCACAAGATGAATTATGGGATTTTAAACTATCCAATTTAAACAAAAGACAGTGTAAATGGAATTAAAGAACACAATAAATACATACAAGGAGAGAAGACAAAACTCATATCACCACCATTAGAATCTTTTCATAGAGACTTCAAAATCTTCTGCATATGTATTCAATTCAGCTCCAGAAAATTACAATTGAATTCCAAACAACTAGAAAGGTTCCCTTTCACTTCTACCAACATTAATACATTTGGAACTTCTCACATTTATACAATCTAAGTTCCTTCAATTAAAAACCGATTACAATAGATGAACTGAAATGTTTCATCTTCTAAAACTGATTTACAATAATTACAACTGATAGTTTTGGTATGGGAACCGATTACAATGATTAATCAAAAAAAAATTCGTGAACCAACAGTCATTTCCTATGACTCTTTGGCTTATTCCTTTTCCATTTTTCATGTTTTGGTCCTCTATCTGATCTGCCATGTTTAGTGACATCTGGTCATTATCTGTTGGTTCTTGGAAAACTGCACTTTGTTTTACCCAGCCGCACTATCTCCTTCCACTGTAAGTCAAAAGGGATATCGTAGTGCATCACTTATTTGATTAGGATCTCCAGGTCAATGCAAGAGGCATACGTCATGACTGGCAGTCCAATCTTCATTGTTTTGAATTGATTCAATATTTCAAAATCTTTAATCAAATATTCAACCAGGGTTTCTCCTTTCAAGTTTCCCTCCGGGCTTTAAAACTTGGAGTGATCCATTCTACATTGAGTGAGGCGAGAGTTTTATTCCTATTAATCATACAATTTTCCTTTTCCATCCCAAAATGGTGGGAGGCCTTTGATGAACAACTCTTCAAATAGATCCTTGAATTCCTGTATACTTTGCTCCATCTGTATGACCTTGGTTTGGACTGATTTTAGTAGGTTATGCTTGGCAATGACCCTCTTGGCCCAGATGATCAATGTAATCCTATCTTTGACCCCAATGGTTTGAAGTTCTGTAGTGGGGATGGAATTTAGCAGGTTTATGGCATTTTGGGCCCACTTTGATGGTTTCTTTCCTAGGGTTTCATTTACAACAATGCACCTGCTTCTGGATGTGATGGCCATGCTATCTTTGTCATTGATGAAGTTCAAGTACACACTGAACATGGAAGCTTCAGCGGCAATAGAATCCCATATGATGTCTTTGGCTCCCTACAATAGTATGTTGCCTCTCAACCTTGTTTTCATATTGTCTACTCTTTCCTGCAAAGTTTGATTCTCCTTTCGAACTCGATCCATCCTCTGATCTTTTGTTTTCATTTCTTTCTTCAATTTCTCTATGTCTCCCTTTATCCCTTTGATTTCTCCCACCTTCGGGCTAACTTGTGACATAGCCTGGACAACTCCTTCAGTGCTTGGCCCAACTTTTGCAGTAGAAGGTAGAACTACAACCATGTTTGGTAATTATGTATGTCCTTGTGACCAATTCACTTTTTCTTAGTCTAGTTGTAATACCTTGGCCTTGTGGTTCAATGCCTCTTGTCAAAATTCCTCATTCTCATGTTCTAGAGAAACCAATTATGTTTTTTGTGGATGCTTTGTGGTAGATTTTTTTTTTTTTTTTTTTTAACTAAAACGGTTGTGGATTTTATTGACTGAAAGAGAAGTAGGTCTTTGCCGAAGCGACCTGAATTACAATGTAGATTTCTAACTGCAGCTGCTTTTGTAGGACAGCAATTTCAATGCATATGATAAAAACTTTCGTTGTTTACAATGAGAAGACCTTTCACTAGGGAGCTGCCTTTGTTCGCCATAATATCAGCTTCATTGTTCAGTTTTCTTAAAATGT
>JZKD02S0285998.1:815892-827590 GCA_000966675.3 Picea glauca | reverse complement strand
GTTCAAATGCTTTGCCACCGAGTCTCCATCTCTCATCCTCAAGTTATACAGCTTCTTTCTCAGGAATAGTTTATTTACCAGGGACTTAGACTGATACAACTTCCCCAACTTTTCCAATAAATCCTTGGATGTATCTTCCTCTGACACATTTAGTAATACTGAATCGAGGAGACATGGTCGAATTGTTCTCTTTTTCTTTCGATCCATCTTTTTCTAGTCATCTACAGAAGTTCCTGTAGGTGCAGTACCTAGATCTACTACAATCCACTGATCTCTGTCCACCAAAATATATTCCATCTTGATATTCTACGGCTCAAAGATTTTCCCATTAAACTTCTCGATCTCCATCTTCAAATTTCTTGCCATTTCTTTTCACCTGAAAAATAATACCGCAAATCTCCCACCGTAACAAGGCTTAACACAGTCCCGAGCCAAACCCTTGACGACAAAGGTGACCCCCTGAATCCAATAAATATCTGATACCATATGTAAATTTTAACCTTGTACAATATCTACTGCAAACTGATATTCAGAAAAGAACAGAAAAGATACAATGGAAAATACAAACATTACACAGAGATTTTTCACTTGGAAACCCAAACTGGAAAAAACCAGCATATATTATATTCATACATTGTGTTACATTGTTTACAATACAATATACATATAGGAGCCAGAGGCATCCAAAACCCTAACCCAATGACCTGGATTAGTCCAAAACCCTAATTCCTTAACCGGAAATAGAAAACCATCGGCAAAAAACCATGTGCCGAAAAAACCACCTAAATATCATGTGGTCCCGGAAATATGTGGTCTTGGAAATATGTCATCTCGGTAATATGTCGTCCCGAAAATATGTTGTCCCGGTGTGAAAAATATTTTCAGGGGCGTTTCCCTCGAACCCCCTACACCCCCCCTCTAACCCCCGTGCGCACCTGACGCAAACACTCAGACACTACTACCCGTGCAAAGAATATAACATATACCCAACAGGTTGCACCTCTCCCTTCCTTGAATGTGATTTTATGTGTTGAATATATGACGCTTTTCTGAGGTGGAAAGGATGCTCCTGCATCAAAATTCATGTCATTTTATTCATTCAATATCACTATCAGGTTTGAGCAATGGGGAGGCCAAGCTTTAACAACATATTCTCAAGAATGAGCCCCTAGCTACAATCTAGAATAAATTTATCTCCAATGGCCAACCCTAGTTTTCTCTTGAGCTCGATCCAAGAAGGTAATATCTAGAAGGGTCATACAAGAGATCATTGGTTGAATAAATTCCATTCCTATAAATCCTTAGGCCAAGAACCAAATTTAATTAACAAAATTATTTCCTAAAAAATAATGAGAGGTGGCCATCAAAGACAATCAATATTAAAGGATAAAACAAATTGAAGAGAAACCTTGTTCTAGGATAGGAAGGAATTTATGACCTCCCAGTCCTTTCATATGCTTGGGTAATAAAGGTACTAGAGATATTGACATGAGGAGGAGTGAAAATATTGGTTTGAAAATATCCCTTGTCAATCCTACTTACCAAGTGGAAACCCTATCGAATTTTATGCCTAAGAAGAAACTTGTAGGGTTTATTTCCTTCTACAACCCAAATGACCCAGTTTGTACACAGTGCTTATAGTTGAATCCTAGTATAAATAATTCTTAGGCCACCAAAGTTTCTTGGGGTAAATTTCCTAGTTGATGCAGTGAGACTGATCAAGGTGGATATTGGTGGCCACCCACCTATTCCAATTAGAACATCTGGACAGTTTTTAGTTTAACAAGTTTCTCTGTAATAATGACATTTATTTGTAATTTTGGGTTCTACTCTTTTGGGGCTATCTTGAATCCTTACACAGCATCTCGGTGGATATTGGTGGCCACCCACCTATTCCAACTAGATTATTTTGGAACTTTTCATGTCAGTACATATTATATGTAGTTCCAGGGCCGTTTTGGGGCCGTAAACAATGTTTTTTTGGCTTTCCATAGTCAAACTGTAGATGGAGACAGAGTTTGAAAGCACAATGTGTAGCTCTCTAAAATACCTTTCCAATGGGATGTCACACACCTAAAACGAAGGTCGTATGAAAACGTTGACCCTGGGAAGTTGAGGTAACAACTTATCCATTGAGGCCTACATAAATTTTGGTGTTTCATCTCATAGGGTTAAGTTTTTGGATATATAGGGAGACTCGTCATAACAATTATTATCATACAAATGCATGTAGCAGCCACATCTCTTCTCAGAGATAGATACCACCATTCAAGCAAGTTGTTTTCAGTTCTGCAATTTTATAGTTTCATCCTATTTTCTTTATTCAATGGAAGTTATTGTTCACTGGATATTTGTTTTTGTTCTTTGTATCTCTATGTTATTGTATTTAATCTATTATTCATTTTGTTCTGCTCATAAATCCATATCAGTGGTATCAGAGAGGTCTTCTCTTCATTTATTTTTCTTTGTGCATGTCCTCGACAAGATCTGGGCACAAGAAGTTGGGATTCGAACCAGTCGAACCTTTGCAAGATCACTCATGTCGAGCCAGAAAAAAACACATGAGGGACAAGAAGAAAGATGATGGAGTAGGATATCCTTTTAAATTGTTGCTCGAGGAATCCCTTGTGAGACAAAGGAACGAAATGATGGAAAACTTTGCACAGATCCTTCAGTGGCTACCCACAGGAGACGCATCTTCATCAAATGGCCAGACAAACCCCTTCAAGGTAAAAGTAAGTATTGATATCCCATTATTTGAAGGACGGATAGAAGAAGATTTTGTAGATAAATGGATGAATATGCTTGAGGGGTATTTTTTGGTCCACAAATTTTCTAATAGGGAAAAGATTACTTTTACACTCCTCAAGGTTGTCCCCCATGTTAAGGACTGATGGGATACTTACTCTGAGCAAAGGGCCATAAAAGAACCTACAATATTTGTGGTTTCCCCACATGGGATTCCTTCAGGGATGCCATTAAAGAATATTACTACCCTTTTGGAAGCTACGAGGACTAGTAAACAAGATGGACCACACTATGTCAAGAAAGGAAATAAACAGTACCAGATTTCACCAATATTTTCCATACCCTGTGCACCAAATTGGGTATCAAAGACTCTAAATGACATATGATTCTAAAATACCAAAAATGTATGCATAGATACATTCAAACAAAAATGGACTTTATGTACATCACATAATTAGGTGCATCTTATAGATATGTTGTCAAGATTGAGCATAAATTTAGGTAGAAGAGACAAGAGTTTGGATATGAAAAATCATCACAACGGAAGCGGGGAAAAAGCAACCCCAACCCACAAAAAAAGGAACAGATAAAATATGATGACTCTTAGGACAACTAGTCCAAGCCGCAACCCAAGAAGGGTAATGAGAAGTCAAATAAGGACATGCGAAAGTGATGTGAATACCATAAAATCCCTCGGCACAACACTGAAGAATGTCGCTCCAAGAAGTCACTGGTGGCCAAGATGAAAGCTTCTGAGTCAGAGGCATATTTTGACTCTGAATAAAATCCAGAAAGAGGGAAGAAGGCTATCGATTCCAAACCTTGTGCCACTTTCGCTACCACCAAATTCCAACCAAGAAAACCAGAAGAACCAAAGGAAGGGGAACACCTCTTTCACTCATAGATGTGGGTAAAGGGGGCTCCACTTCATTTCATTGTCGATAGCGGCAGTCAGAAGAACGTGATATCAACAGAGGTTGTCAAGTGGTTGGACCTATCGATGACACCACACTCATAGACCTACACCATCGGCTAACTTTGCCAAGGAAGAGATCTTTGCGTCAGCCAAAAATGTTGTCTTCCCTACAACATCAAGCCCTACAAAGATGAGGTATTGTGTGATATTTCTCCCCTTGAAGTTTGTGATGTTATTTTAGGCCAAACATATTTTTTGAAGAGACATTTTGCATATGAGTCTAGACCCCACAATGTTATTATTACTTTGGGTAGACAATTATACGTGATACCAAAGGTAGCCTCGCCTATCGATATTATTTTAATCTCTACTAAGAAATCCAATAAGGTCATTTCATAGATCGAGAAGTTTTTCTTCTTTTTGATCTGTGCTTGTAGTGAGCAGAAGGTTTCCACCACATCCATGAACTCTACACAGAGCCTCTCATTGTATCAGAAGCAAGTGGATAGGATTGTGGAAGAGTACATAGACATGTTCTCCTCACCCATTGGGGTACCGATGCACTGCCAAGTCAAGCATCCAATTTATCTAACCCTGGATGCACCTCTACCTAATGGACCAATCTATCGTCGCTCACTAATGGAAAATGAAGAAATCAAGCGCCAGATCCAAGAGTTGCTTCAAAAGGGGCACATCTAACCCATATCCTCCCCTTGTAAAAGCCTAATTGTATCGTTGCAGAAGAAAGACGGGACCTGTCAACTCTCCATTGATTACATAGAATTAAAAAAAATCTCAATCAGGAATAGGTACCCAATTCCCTGAATTGATGACCTTCTTGAATAACTCAAGGGGGGTAATTTCTTCAGCAATATTGACCTAAAGTATGGCTACCACTAGGTTCCTATCGAACCGACTGATGTATGGAAGAAAAATTTCAAATCTAAAGAAGGTCTCTTTGAAAGGTTGGTCATGCCCTTTGGCTTAACAAACGCACTAGCAACTTTCATGAGGTTGATGGATGATGTATTGAGACCCTTCACCAACTCTTTTATGGTGGTATATCTGGATGACATCCTCATCTTCAGTAGAACTTGGGAGGAGCACATGCAGCATATCCAACGTGTTTTGAGCACTCTTCGGCAACACAAGATATATGCCAACCTCGAAGAATGCTCCTTTAGAATGAACAGGGTCCAATACTTTGGATACATTATTGATGAGAATGGGGTGCATGTGGATCCAGCTAAGATCCAAGTCATCCATGACTGGCCAGCCTCGACCACACTAACTGAACTTTGGAGATTCTTGGGACTTGCCAACTTCTACCGAAGGTTCATGTTGGGATTCTCCCATATTGCATGGGCCCTCAA
The DNA here is from genome assembly GCA_000966675.3 of Picea glauca. Classification (NCBI taxonomy): domain Eukaryota; kingdom Viridiplantae; phylum Streptophyta; class Pinopsida; order Pinales; family Pinaceae; genus Picea; species Picea glauca. Next base: position 822,553 of record JZKD02S0285998.1, on the reverse strand, counting down.
ACAAGTGACCAATGGTGGTGGCAAGGAAAATTTTGTATGGGGGAAGGCACAACAATGAGCATTTGATGATCTAAAGCATCGCTTCTGCTCAGCTCCAGTACTCTCCTTACTCGATCTGAAACAGCTGTTTGAGATTGAGATTGATGCCTCTGACTATGTTGTAGGAGAAGTTCTCACTCAACACGATCATCCAGTAGAATACCATAGTGAGACACTTTCAGATACCGTCTGGAAATTGTTGGTTATGTTTTATATTATTTGCATCTGTGTGTATGGGTGCATCAGATTCGACCATTGCGTCTGACGATCCAAAATTCATTCGCCATTTGTGTCATGTGCATTGAGCGCTCTCCTAGGGGGGGCTAAGATTTCCCCCCCTGGTGTTATAGGATAAATCGTTATATGTAGACACTAACAAATCTCCCTATATCCACCTGGATCTAGAACAAAATAGGACAGGACATGACGCTTTCCCAAAGCAACTATCATTGAATTTACTATCAAAGGAGGAACGAGTGACATACCTTTATATCTCTTCCTTAGGTCTTTGTTGTTCCTACTTAGCTCTGATGCTCTTGTGAGATCAGATCCAAGACAACACAAACCAACCAAAGTGAAGATAGTAAAGTATATTCAATAACAACCTATGCATATGATCAAGGAATTATGCAATAAAATAAGAGTGATTTTATGGGAAAGGGACATGCCAATGTATTATATTAAATGAAAGTAGAAGATACAACCAGATCGCCTTGATGTCGCAAGCTTCCTTTCGATGGTCCTTTTTTCTAACACAAACACTTGCTCCAAACTTGCATGAAGAAGATCCACTATGAATTGATGGACAAATGGAGGCCTCAAGCATCAATTCAAATAGGATTCCTCACACAATTATGAATCTATTCTTTCATCAATTCTCTATTCAATCTTGCTTAACCTCTTCCTTGAGAAACCTTTCATTATATAGGAGAAGGAGAGATGGTTAAAGGGATGAGGATGATCCCACTAAATCTAAGAAGTCAGTGGGATGCCAACCATGTAAATGCCAACTCATTTTCTAGAAGATCCTCTTCTAGAACCTTCATAACTTCATCTTCCTTTTAAGCTTTGAAGCAGGTTCGCACCTTACCTATAGAGCAGACTGAAAAAATCTCGCACTCCAAGTATAGGGTTTCCTGCGAGAATCAAGGTTTATCGCACCCTACAATACATGTAGCCTGGGAACTCATCTTAAAAATATGTTTTGTAGAAGAAGACAACAATCACTTTTCTCAAGCAAAAGTTCCTTATGAGAGCCTAACCACATAACTATAGAGACATCACTAGAGTGACCAAAATAATGTGTAACACCTGGTTATGCATAATGTTCAGCTCGAGGAGGTATCCTGGAGCTGTCGTGGTTTGGAGAAGTGCCTCAAAAAAAAATTTTGGGTGGCTTTTTCTATTTTAACGGATTTTGCTATTTTTAGCATTTTCTAAATTAATCACAAATTAAGGGAATAGGGTTTTGGTAGCTACAGAATACCTAAAATATTGTATATATTGTATTTTGAATGGTGAAATTAATACAATGAAGATTTGAAAGGTGCGGCACCAAGGAAGGCTAGTTTTCTCTCAGTTGACGGTTTCCAGCATAAATCTATGTGTACTGTGTGTATGAGCCATCGATTAATTTATGTTTTTCTTAAGAATCTATACACATTGCTTTTTTTCACAGGTTTAAAACTTAAATGTGGTATCAGAGCCATTTTTGGCTTCAAGGGGACACCTTTGTTGCTAAGGGTTTGGCTCGGTCTTGATAGATTAAGTGTATCTTGGATTTTTGATAAACCTGGGTTCAGTGGGAGCTTTTGCAGTGGTGATTCAAGTGTAGAAAGAATAATGGGAAGCTCTAATAGAATCGACATAGAGAAGTTCAACAGTATAAACTTTGAGCTATGGAACCTCAATGTGGAGGAATTTCTTGTAGACAAAGAACAATGGAGCATTATGGATCCTGGTACACAACCTACTGGCACACATTCTACTGGTACACAATATTCTGGTACACAAAATACTAGTACACAACCTACTGGTATGTCGAAGGAAGATTGAGAGAACATGGATAGAATATCAAGGAGTATTATTCGACTCTGCCTAGAAGATTCGGTGTTGTTGAATGTCTCAAGAGAATCTATATCCAAGGAACTATGGGATAAGTTAGGTAATTTGTATCAATCAAAGTCCCTGGTAAACAAGTTGTTTCTTCGAAAGAAGTTGTATCAACTTATGATGGAAGATGGATATTATGTGACAGAACATCTAAATGCCTTCAATACTCTGGTAAGTCAACTTGTCTATGTTAATATTATGATTGTAGAAGAAGATAAGTGTATGAATTTGTTATTCTCTTTGCCAAAATCTTTGGATAATCATGTTGTAGCAATCAATAGTACCACTCAATATACATTGAAGTATGAGGATGTAGTTGCATTCTTGTTATCTGAAGGGATGAGGTGGAAACGCATGGATGGTCAGATAACATATGCTTTATTTATAAGAGGTCATACCCAAGATATGAAACATGGTAAGTCTTCAGGGGGATATCTAAATCTAAAGGTAGATCTAAGTCTCCAGGAAAATATTTGAGGAAATGATGGAAGTGTGGTAAAGTAGAGAATTCTAAGGAAGACTGCAAGTATAAGAAGGTTGATAAACCAAAGGGATCTAATAATGCCTCTTCCACAGAGGCGAAAACCTCCACTGAAGAAGGAGGTGATGTTTACCTGGCATATATAGGTACACATGCAGACTTTGGTGCATGGTTGATCATCTCAGGTGTGTCATTTCATATGACTCCTCACAGGGAGTGGTTCTGTGAATATGAAAAGTACGATGGTGGTGATGTATTCCTAGGAGATGACTCGACAATAAAAATCATGGGACATGGAAGGGTTAAGTTGTTGTTAAAATATGGAAGGATTAGAACTTTCCTTGGGGTTCTGCACATTCCAAAACTAGCTAGGATCCTAATATCTTTAAGCAAGTTGGATGATGCAGGTGTCAATATTGTTTTAAGAAAGGGAACTTTCAAAATGGTACGAGGAGAAATGGTGTTGATGAGGAGAGTTTGGTGTGGAACTATGTACAAGTTGTTGGGAATCACTTATACTAATGGGTGTAACAATTTTGTTGTCCTTGAGCAGATAAATAAAGAATACAAGACCAATATTGTCCTTGAAAAGAAGACCATGATGAGGCATCAAAGACTGGGGCATATTGGATTAAAGGGCCTTCAAACACTACACAGTAAAGGTATGGTTGAAGGTATGTCTAATTTCACTCTAGATTTTGATTTCTGTGAACATTGCATATATGGTAAACATAATCGACTAAGATTCTCATCTGGTGCTACAAGAGAAAAGGGGATATTAGAGTTGATACATAGTGATGTGTTTGGACCTATGCATGTTCCATCACTATGTAAATATGTGTATTATGTTTCATTCATAGATGATTTCTCAAAGAACACATGGATTTATTTTCTTAGAAATAAATATGAGGTATTTAATAAATTTAAAGAATTTAAGGCTCTGGTACAAAATCAGACAAAGAAGAAAATAAAAGTATTGAGGAAAAATAATGGTGGAGAATTATGTGGAAATGAATTTGAAGAATTCAGTAAGAAGTGTGGTATAGAAAGGCATAAGACTGCTCCATTACACACCTCAACAGAATGGAATTGCAAAAAGGATGATCAATACACTGATGGAAAATCAAGGAGCATGCTTAGTGGTGTCGAGTTATGATAGGAATTATGGGCAGAGGCAATGGGTACAACATGTTACTTGGTCAATCAATCACCCTCATCAGTGGTGGATGATAAAACTCCACATTAGGTATGGAATGGTAATAAAACATATCTTGAACATCTTAGAGTGTTTGGTTTTGATGTGTATGTACATGTTCCAAAGGAAAATAGGAGTAAGATGGATAATAAAGCTGAAAAGTGTATCTTTATTGGTTATAAAGATGGTGTGAAAGGTTATAAGCTTTGGAACCCAACAACTAAGAAGACTATTTACAGTTGGATGTTGTTTTTAGAGAGGTGAAAGATGTTCCCAAAAAGGAATTCCTACCAAGGAAGGAATAATCTGAGAAAATAGAGTTTGAGTTGGATGATGCAAAATCTGAATCAAATGAAGAAGATGAAGCAGAAGAAGAAGAATCCCATACCCCAATATTAAGGAGATCAGTGAGGGAAAGAAGGCAACCAGAAAGTTATAGTCCACTTGATTTTTTTTCTAATTTTGCTTTATATGTTACTGATGATGATCCCAGAACTGTCAAGGAAGCAGTGAATTCAGAGGATAGTAAACTCTGGAAGAAGGCCATTTTGAAGAAATGGATTCCTTTGATAAGAATGAGGCATGGGATCTAGTTGAGCTACTGACTGGAAGAAAATTTGTTGGTATAAAATGGTTGTTTAAGAAGAAGTTTAATGCAAAAGGAAAAGTGGAGAAATACAAAGCTCGGTTAGTAGAAAAAGGTTATTCCCGTGTAGAGGGAATTGAATTTGGTGATATGTTTTCTCTTGTTTCCATGTTAACTTCTATTAGGTTTCTTTTATCCATTACTATTGTTTTTTATATTGAAGTGGAGCAGATGGTTGTGAATACGAAGAAATCTACCTGAAGTAGCGAGAAGGATTTTTAGTGAAGGGAAAGAAAGAGATGGTATGTAAGCTAAAGAAGTCACTATATGGTCTAAAGCAATCACCTAGGATGTGTTACCAAAATTTTGACACATACATTCTTTGATTGGGATTTGTGAGAAGCAGGGTTGATCACTATGTATATTCCAAGCAGGTTGGTAATCACTTCATTTATATAGTGTTGTGTGTTTATGACATGTTGCTGGTAGGAAATAACATGGATTTTATGGAGGTGAAATCATAGGTATCCTCCAAATTTGACATGAAGGATCTCGATGTTGCTAACTTCATTCTGGGAATGGAGATTAAAAGAGATCATGCAAACAAGAAAGTCTAGTTGAATAAGAGAAAATATGTTGAGCCGATATTGCAAAGGTATAATATGCATGGAAGTAAATCGATCAAGTTTACTATTCTTATGGGTGTAAATTTATATGCAGATCAATGTCCCAAGGCACGGGAAGAAGAAGAGTACATGTCCCATGTTTCGTATGTCAGTGCAATTGGTCGTTTGATGTATGCAATGGTCTATACTAGACCAGAGATTGCACGTGCGGTGGGAGTTTTGAGCAGGTATATGTCAAAACCAAGAAGGAGCATTGGACAATAGTAAAGAGGGTCTTCAAGTATTTGTGTGGAACTACCAGTTATGGATTGTGCTACCAAGGAAGACCAGAATTGGAAAAAGTGTTGGAAATACATGGGTTTGTTGATGTGGACTGGGCTGGAGATATGGATCGTAGAAGATCTACAAGTGGGTATGTGTTTAACCTATTTGAAGGAGAAATCATTTGAATGAGAAAAAGACAGGTTGTAGTGGAACTCTCAACTACAAAAGATGAATACATGGAAACCACTCATGAAAGTAAGGAAGAAGTATGGTTACAGAGATTGTGTTCAAGTATTGGGTTGGTATAACAAGCAGTGAGATTAGATTGTGACAGTTAGAGTGCAATATTCCTAGAAAAGAGCCCTTCTTATCATTCGAAGACAAAGCATATTGATGTTCAGTATCACTTTGTGAGAGACATGGTTGAAGAAAAGAAGTTGTTGTTGGAAAAGGTTGACACTTTGAAGAATGTTACAGATTCATTGACAAAGTTTGTGAGCACAAACAAGTTCTCCTGGTGTAGAGTAACAATGGGAATTTTTTCCCTGTATTGTTGACTATGTAATCCTGTGAACCCTTGTATGCAAAGAAAACAACAAGTGGGAGAATGTTGGGTATGTGTTATATTATTTGCATGTGTGTGTGTGTGGGTGCATTAGATTCGACAACTGCGTCTGACAATCCCAAATTCCTTCTCCCTTTGTGTCATGTGAATCGGGCACTTTCCTGGGGGTACCAGGGTGGGCCAGGATTGCCCCCCTTGGTTACGCGCAATGTTCACCTTTGGACAGTTTTTGCTATTTTAGAGGATTTTGCTATTTTTAGTAGTTTTCTAAATTAATCCTGAATTAAGGGATTAGGGTTTTGGTAGCTATGGAATACCTAAAATATTGTATATATTGTATTGTGAATGGTGAAATTAATACAATGAAGAGTTGAAAGGTGTGACACCAAGGAAGGTTGGTTTTCTCCTGGTTAATGGTTTTTTGCGTAAATCTTTGTGTACTATGTGTATGAGCCATTGATTTTATTTTTTTTCTTAAGAATTTGTATGCATTTGTTTAATTCATAGGTTTAAAACTTACATAAATACCCCACCTCTGACAAGGAAATGTATTCCATTATGCAAACATGGTGTTAATGGAAACATTACATTATGGGAAAGGAGACAATCATCCACATTGATCACAAGCCTCTACAGTTCATACATACATAGGGGAAGTTGCAAAACTGTTGATTAAGATTGGTTGTCATTGATGTCAACCCTTGAAGAAAGACCCATAGCACAAATTTTTGGGTAATGGACCCAATAGTGTTTTATGTAAATATGACTCATTATTGTTTTGTCATGGTTGATA